>PITB01020814.1:0-30155 GCA_004024585.1 Paradoxurus hermaphroditus | reverse complement strand
TCACCCGGAAGAACCTCCTTAGAACCAGAGCCACACCGCTCACCTGGGAGAGCACGAGGGCTTCAGGAGCCCTGCGCCAGGAACCGGGGGTCAAAGACCAAGCATTAGAGCCAGAGGTGTTCCCGTGCTCTTATCACTCAGGCGATTTACAAGGGTTTCGGGGGCTTTCTGTGCAGGAACTGGGGGCAGAGACCAATATCTATATTTTCTATTATCTCACATGTTCCAAGATGGGGAGCCCTCTTGTTCAGACCTTAGGGTGGTCCTCATCAACAACAAACCTTTGTAAGCCCAGAGAAAGTTGAATGATAAGTTGACGGGCAGCTGGGTTTCGTTGCCACAGAAAAGTACCTCAATTTTTCCCCCATTTCCATTGCTGACAGAGTAAGTCTTGCCAAACCTGTTATTTCACATTAAGGTATGAATAGCTACAGTTCAAATCCATGATGAGGCCTCAAAACCCAAACGTGTCATGGGATAGAGAACTCCAAAGTCCGAGGTCAGGAACAATCCAGAAAAGTGGGAAGAAAGCAGGATTGGTGTCAACTTTTCACTATTCAAGAGACTGCCCTGTAAGGTAGTGAGCCTCCCATGGAAAGGAGCATTTGAGAGCAGGTCAAATGCCTGTTTCTCTGGGTTTTATAGAAGGGACTCCTGCACACAAAGGCACAGGATTCCGTGTCCCCTAGAACATATCCGCATCAGAACACCTAGCAGACAGAAGCCCTGCTGCTCCTCTCCTCCTGTATTCTGGGTTCTTCTCTGTTATGAAACATGCCTGGGCTGGCAACCTTGTTCTGCATGTGCCCCCCCACCCTCACCCCGAGGCACAAAGATCTCCACCCCACAGGGGCTGCCGGAAGACATCAAGTTACTCAAATGCGGTGACGTCGTCTCCGGATTCACTTGGCAGAGAGAGAACACTGTCCCGAGTACAGAGACAGGGAGCTCTGAGAGCCACGCGTGGTCCCCGCAGCCAGACTCAGCAAGGCTGGTGGAATGGGTTCCCTTGGAGACACTTACCCTGCATATTAAGTGAGGACCTATCTCCCGTTAACCCAGGGCAGACACACAAGGTCGGACTGCATCCTAGGTCGGGTCCAGAGCCCTTGCAGATGAGCCCACTCTGAGCTGCGACTGGGGGAGGGACTTGATCAAGGCACTTATCTAATTAGAAGGGCTCCAGGGACCCTGCGGATCTGGCCCTGTCGGCCTCCCCTGCTTCACAGAGGCTTTCAGCCACAGGCCTCCTTTCTGTCCCTAAAAGGACCCTGCTTACTCAGCCCCCAGAAACTTTGCAATGTTGTCTCCTCCACAAGGAACTGCCGAAAGGGAGAATGATGTTCCAAAGGTCATAGAACTCATCAGGGATCCGCCTGGGATGTGACTCAAGCGCTAACCCACTGCACGGGCCTGCAAGGGGACAGCGCTAAGTAAGGGCTTGGGGAACAGACAAATGCCGAGAACAAGCTTGGCCCCGGCTCTGATCGGTTGCTTCCTCTGCTAGAGCAGCAGCTGTGCTTGCGGTAGTGAATGGTGTCAGCGCCTGCTTCATTCATTACAGAGCTTCTTCTGTTCTCCCAAGAGCCAAGCACTGCGACGGGTCCGGCGACCCCAGGCCAGAGCTGGCCCGGGTCCTACAGATGCCTCTTACCTCCTGTGCTCCTCCGTATCCCACCCTGACTGGGATGGAAACACACAGAGGTGCAAAGTACATGCGGAGACGTGTACAAAGCCATGGGCACACCTGCCCCCATGCCCACAGGCAAGGACCTGGGTTCCAGTAAAGGAGGTGTGAGGGCAGGCTCCAAGGTGTCTCTCCCCATCGGGCACTCCTTGGTTCCAGGTTCCCTGGAGCCAGCCCCATTACCTGAATCACAAGACCTCTCTAAAATGGTCCCACATTCCCTCCACTTCCAACCACACAGATTTCCAGATGGGGCTAGAATCACTGTGAACATCCTGCAGTCCTCCAGCAGGGCCTCTGCAGGCCCAGGACGGTGCCTAGAGCAACCAACAACCTTCATGCGAACTGAAAATAAAGTCTACTTACAAGATCTACAAGAAGTCACATTCTTGCACGCCCGAGGCTGCAGACTTGAAATACCTCTTGGGCACACACACTCAGACTGACTGCTGACAAGGGATAAGGCAGGTGGAGAGGGACACAGAGCAAAGGCACGGAAAGGATGGACATGGACAGATGCTGGGCTGGGATGCGGATTAGCACTGGGGCGAGAGGGAGAGAACGGGCAAAGCCAGCAGCCCTGCCTGCCGGTGAGGGGTTGAACCCGTGTCTCCACCTCCACCATGCTTTCCCAAACCACCAGATGTTCTTTGGCCAAAATTCCATTCACATTTCTAGGCAGCCCCATCTCCACCCCAGATCCGGGTGGCAAAGCCATTGCTGCCCCCACTGGAGTCCCCACTCAGCCCCCACACCTCTTAGCCAGAGGTGAGGTCCTGGCTGAGGCAGGGGAAAGAGAAACTAGGAACTCCGCCCCAAATATCTAGGGGACTGACCCTTGGGTCTTCCATACCGTCCAGGGCAGGGCCTTCGTCAAGGTTAAGTCCTTCTCTTGTCCACCATCTTTTAGAGTTGACAGAGGTTTGTGTGGCACGGTGTCATCCAGTCGTGCTGACTCTCCTGGAGGTAGGTGCAGTTAATTTCTCCACTTTAGAGATGAACAAGATGAGGCCCAAGGTCACATCACAAATCTGTGGTCGCCATGTTCTTTTCATACTGCCACCAAGTGGGACGACATATCATGTTCCCAGCTTGCTTCTGCCCCCATCACCCAACAAAGTCAACTCTTTCTGAAGTCATGGGTGATGTCCGTGGTGCTGAATACAACACACTAGCACTCTCCTCCTTGGCTTCCATGATACACTTGGATTGGTTTTTCTCCACTTCCCCTTCCTGATCCTTTTTCTGCCCTTTCCTGTCCTGCTCTGTCCCCCGGGTCTGTATCACCCTGGCAACCTTTCCCCCTGACTCTGGCTGGGTTTGGCCAATGAGAGAGGCACCAGCAGACTGGAGAGTAGGAAGAGGAGAGGAGAGGTCAGATACTCTTCGCTCCAACCCCTCCCATCCATCCGCAGGGCTGGTAGTGGCTGCATCCCTGTGGCCACAGTATCACCTGGCACTGCGGCCCTGCTGCCTCAGCCCCAGGGTTGCTGGTCCCTGGGTATACTGCCATCCTGGGATTTCCTCAACGCTGCCCATACCTCTATACAAAATCCTCTACTTAAATCCCCTCTCTCCCTTTTGCCCCACTGAGTATGCCACTGTCTCCCGCGGGGACCCTGAATGGTACAAGGCTCTCCCAGTTTTCCTTCTAGTTCTCTGGCCATTCCTGTTTTGCCTTCTCTTAAGGCTCAATACCCTTTATCTGACTAACAAACACTGATGGCCCTGCAGGATTGGTCCAAGATGCTCTTTTTTTTTTTTTTTTTTTTTTGTCATTTCAATACCATCACTCTTGGTAATCTCCTATGACCCCGGAGCTGCAACCACCACCCACCCAGATGACTCATCAAGGTCTCTTTCTAGTCCAGCCTTGTCTACATCTTCGGGAGCCATCCCTTCTCTTTCTTTCTCTCTTTTCTTTCTCTCTTTTCTCTCTTTCTTTCTTTCTTTCTTTCTTTCTTTCTTTCTTTCTTTCTTTCTTTCTTCCTTTCTAACATTTTAATGTTTATTTTTGAGAGAGACAGACAGAGAGAAATAGAGTGTGACTGGGGGAGGGGCAAAGAGAGAAGGAGACACAGAATCTGAAGTAGGTTCCAGGCTCTGAGCTGTCAGCACGGAGCCCGATGTGAGGCTCGAACCCACGAACTGTGAGATCATGATCTGAGCCCAAGTCGGATGCTTATACCGACTGAGCCAACCAGGCACCCCAAGAGCCTCCCCTTTCTTAAGGAATGATGCCGCCATTGACTTATATGTGCAAGGGAGCAGCTCAGAGGTCTTCCTTGACCCTCCCCAGGGCTCCCCTCCCACACCCAATCCATCCCCATGTTCTGCTGATTCTCTTTGCACCTGCACACACACCTGGCCTGGGTACCCTCAAATCTTATCTTGGCACTCGTTGCCATGTGGTCAAAGTGATCTTTTCACAATACAGAATTGATCACACCACCTCAAGGCTTAAAACCTCCAGTGGCTCCTGGTCGCCCTTGGCACTTGCCTCTCTGCCAGCTCTCCAGTGTGCCATGCCTCATTTGTTGTCAGTCTCTCCCACTCCAGAAACAGCAGCCCCTCGCTCCTGATCACCAGGTCCCTTTCGTCTGTAGTGGTGTCTGCGCGTGCTGTTTCTCAGCCCCGCCCTCTTGAGCGCCTTCACTTCTACATTTCTCCTCATCATAAAGCTCTCAGCTTGATGGTCGCAGCCTCCAACAGTTTCTCTGGTCCCCCTGCCCGGGCCAAACTCCTACTATCCTGGGTACCTCGCCTCTGAACTTCTTACAGTTTCAGTGTTACACGTATTTGTATGTTTCATAAATTCCTGCTTCCCTACCTACTGTGTGAGGATGGGGCCATCTTCCCATGCGCGTCGCTTATTCATCTCTGTGTCCTTGTCGCCCAGCCCAGTGCCGGGCACAGAGTAGGGATTCGATATTTGCCGAAGGAGCGAATGAAAGCACAGTTCCGCCAGGGCTTCCCAGAAGAGGTGTGGTTTGCACTGTGCTGGACTTTTAAGGATCTATGGGAGTTTTCCATCTGGAGCAGAAGGAAAGAGCATCTGAGGGAGATAGAGCCTAAGTCATCGATTGTGAAGGAAACTTGCTCCCAATTACTTTAGGCAGTGGAATGTGTGAGTTTGTCATGACAGATACTTAGATGCGCTTTTCTAGTAGAGCTTCTGATGGGGACAGCCTGGCTCCTCTCAAATACCTCCTTCCCAAGACGCGGGTCACAGAACGCGGTGGTCTCGGCCCTGGCACTCGGCCGAGGCTGCACGCTTGTTCCTCACCTGTGCCTGCCTGCCAGTTAGCCTGGCGAGCTTTGTTAAGTGCTGTAATCTGTGGGATTCAAATGTGGAGCCCCATTTTCAGGGTCCTCTGGGCTCTGCCTCGAGACCTCTGGGCCAGCCGTGTGTGTTTGCCCCCCGGCATCCATCCCCGCTTCTTCCTGCGGCAGCCCTGAGTGTGTGCGTGTCTTCTCCGCCGCCACATCTGTTGGCCAGGGCTGGGTCTCATTTCCCCGGCCTCAGTAGCTCATTAGTTCGGGGCCGGACATGCAGCATAAGCTGTTGGATCAACGAGAAGCCCGGGAGGTTTTCAGGAGCCGCTGCCGTAGACTCTGGCTCTTTCCCGTGGGCCTCGGGCCTGAGAGCCAGCGGGGCTAGAACTGAGAGGCCAGTCTGCCGTCTGGAAGGAAAGGCCATCGGGAACCATCGTGTGGAAAAGAAGCCCGAGCAGGCAAACGAGTCCCGTTCCCACCGCCGGGTGCAGCAGCGCCTGAATTCCTCCGACCCCCGAACCTGTTGATTATGTGAACCGAGGCCTCAGCGGGAAGTGTCAGGCAAGGCTGTCACCTGGAATCAGTCAGCCCGGGTTCCACTTTGACTCGAATTTGCTGTGTGACCGGAACGCCCCTCTCCTTCAGGTCCTCAGTTGTCTGATCTGTGAAATAACTGAGCCTCTGCTGTGGGACCCTTGGTGCCCCATGCTTTTTCTGCCACGGCCTCATCGTAACTTTCCTTTTAATTATCAGAGCCCCTTTGCATCCTGTGGGAAACCTGGCCAAGCCCTGGCCACTCCTTTGGGCTCTAAGTCTTCTGAGGTCTATAGGCCCATCTGCTCTCAGACGATCCCAAGCTGTTTGCCCCCAGTGACCAAAAATAGCCACACACATGCCGTCCCATGACCGGTGGGACGGGGGTGGGGGCTGCAAGGCCTGGGGAAGGGGAATGTCTCTAGTGTCTTAAAGGTGCATCGGGCCCCGAACTGCTGTCTCCGCCCGGAAATACTGACGTGGAAGCTTCCCTAGGCTAAACCTTCTGGCCCAAGAAACTCAGAAGGGCCCTGCAAAATGTGGGACCCTCCCCCCGCCCCCCTCTGTCCCTGAGCAAGCATCAAGTCGTCTTACTGAGAGGCGGTGGAAGGCGACAGGGGGACAGATGCCAAGCTCGCCCCCCTCCCTCCCATCATGCTTGGCTCTCCTGACACATTCCAGGAACGAGTCGCAGCGGCAGGTGGCGGGGGGACTTCCTGGAAGGCAGCCCGGGGCCCTGGCACTCCGCCGAGCCTGCACACTTATTCCTCACCTGTGCCTGCCTGCCAGTTAGCCTGACGAGTTTTGTAAGTGCTGTAATTTGTGGAATTAAAATTTTCTTCTTATTTGCATCTGGCAGCGTGGTGGCTGGGAGCAGAGGGAAGGGGTAGGTGGGGCTAAAGTCTCTGGTTGGCTCCTGTGCCTATAGTGGAGGTGCCAAATCACACGGCCCCCCTCCTGGCCTCCCACCTGCAGGGACAGGGAGCACCCATGGTCCCGGAGACTCCTCCAAGGGACAGAGGCAGGGGATGGACACAGATGAGAGAAGGGGCCCGAGGGGCACAGGTTGCAGCGTCTGGGGTGCCAGTGGGAGGAGGCCCAGCATGACGGAATGACGGCTGGGGACAGATTTTGGAAGGGTGTGACAGTCACGGGCTTGATGGGACTTGTACCCACCCGAAATGGCAGGAGGGCAGCCTTGGTTTCATGCCCATAAGGCAGACCCAGAATGTGAACACAGGAATCTTGGCTCCTGTGGCCAAAGGGTCTAGAAGGCAAAGTTGAGTGTGGCTGAGGGAGGAGGTGAGGGGTAAAGGCTGGAGAAGCTGGCTGGTGCAGGGCTGGGGGTGGGGGGAAGGGCCTGAGTCACACCCAGAGGAGCCAGGAGAGTCACACGCTTCTGGCGTGTCCTGTGAGCCTACTTGGGACCTATTGGGAGAGCCAGTTCCCCAAATGTTCCCCAAATGCCTGTGGGGGGCAGCCTGTATTTCAGGCAATCTTTACCTGGGTCCACGTTCTCTCCAGGAAATGTTGAGTCCCCCTGAGTTTCTGGAAACACTGAGGCTGGTGCCAAGAAGGAGAGCAGAGGCTTCGTGGAGGGACCGTGAATGGCCAGGAATGACAAAATGTGTGAAGCTGGGACATCAGCCTCAGAGCAAACTCTGGGGAAAGGCTTCTTTCAGTGGCCCAAGCTTGGCTTGGTCATGAGCAGATGGTACAGGGCTGAGGGACCAAGAAACCCACCGCAGTGCGGCTCCAAAGGCCGCAAAAGCCCAGGGTTGAGGAGCAGCTTGAATGTTTTAGATCTTCCCATAGTTCTGTCTAAGAGTGTGAAGAGGCAAGAAGAGAGAAATGACGTGGCCGTAGTGGGGGAACTGCCTTCCCGCTCGTGGGCCCCGCCCAGAGTGGTGGCTTAGGACCTGGGGACGGAGCCCAGCTTTGAAGGGGAGGTTCCGGTTCTACTTGTTACTTGGTGTCCTCTCTGTGCACTTGCTAATACGCTTGCCCCGGGACAGGCTCCAAGTCTCCTTCTGGGCCAGACGCCCTGGTTCGAAGCTTGGCTGGCTTCCTCGGCCAGTTGCTGTGGCTCTCTGAGGCTGGCACGTATGGGTTTGTAGGTTTGTTTTGAGGACTGGCTGGTGTGCAGAGAGCACATGGGGAGTCTGTAACCAGCCTAACAGGGTTGCCTCGAGGCCTGGAGACAAAGGCCCGGACAGGATTTGTGGATCGCAAGGGGCTGGGCTGCAGTTGCTGTTTCTGATCTTGTCTTGTTCTCTGTGGCTGAGAATGGGGTCTATAAGCTGGTTCCCAACCAGGAGTCTGAGCTGAAACACCGAAGAAGGCAAAACACAGGAGAACACACACGCGTGCGCGTGCACATACACACATAGGCACCCTGGGAATTTGTCAGAAATGCAAATCCTCGGGACCCAGCCCGGACCTTCTGAATCAAAAGCCGGGGGTGGGCCCAGCCACCTGGGTTTCACTGAGCCCCCGGCCCTCCACGGTGAGCCTGGTATGTCCTCAAGTGGAGAACCACTGAGCAGGAACCGACCTTCCTGGTTCTGGCCCCAGGCCGAGCGGCTGCTCCCTGCCGCCAGCTTGCAGCCTGTCCCCCTCCGATGCTTGCTGAGACCTTTCTGTTCATCGAGCAGCGCAGGAACTGGGCCTGTGGGGGGCAGCCTGTATTTCAGGCAATCTTTACCTGGGTCCACGTTCTCTCCAGGAAATGAAGAGCCTCGAGCGGCCGCATATTTGCGTGATGGTTTCCTTGTCGCTGTCTCTTGCCTTAGTTGTTTTGGATATTGCTTCCCTGGTCTGGTTGCCTGGAGCAGGGGCATTTTATTTTAGCCTTGTGGGCCTCCAAGTCCCCTGCGCAGACCGCGAAATGGCAGACGCCGCCCCATCCCTTCCTATTCCCGAATCCTGTCGTGTAGCTGGGAAGCTGCACTGGCACTGGACATACACTTGAGATGAGGCCATGGTCTTGGCCAGTGAAGGGGTGCGGGAGTGTCGGTCTCCTTGAGATCCCGGCAGCCTGGGGGCACTGGGGCCGCTCAGGTGGTGGTAGGCGCCCTGGAGGTGGAACCAGGAAGGTGATGGAAGGAAGGGAAAGCCGCGGGGTACTGGTCCTTGAAGGGGCATCCTCTGGGCGGGCTCCGAGGGGCACGCCTTTAAGAGAGGTAGTGTTGCTCCCCGAAGCACTGGGCAGGGCACCGTGCGTGTGGTTTCTCATTTAACCCTCCTGCAGCCCCACAGGGTAGGGGTTTTATCTCCAGCTTCACAGAGGTCAAGTGGCTGGTCCCAAATCACAACCCTGCTGAGGATTAACCAGAGTCCTCCCCTGTTTTGGAGCCCAAGCCTTCAGCACCGTCTCGTACTTCCTCCTCCCGGGAGGGAAAGTCGAGGACATAGCTCAGTGCCTGGCACAGCGTGTGAGCTTACAAAAAAGACAGCCCCTTTCAGCTCCACCTTGTAGATGAGGAAACTGATGCAGGGATGCTCTGCTCTGGAGCAAGAATTTAAGGGCTTACTCCCTGTTTGCAGTGAAACTGCAGCCTAAGAGATTCCAGAAGCCCTCCGACTTGGGGAGAATGGGAAAAGAGAGGCAGGGTGCCTCCAGCCTTCGGGGGAAGAGGAGGCAGACACTGAACCCTGGAGACTGGACTTGGTAGTAAAACCTTGCTAGGAAAAAGCTGGGCTGGTGAGCCCGGCAGGCCAGCCTGTGGCCTGTGTCGCCCTCTGCTGGTCATAGGTGGTACTGGTCACAGCTGGCCGGGGCCCCGCTCTCAGGACTTAATGGGACTCAGGCTAGATCACCAGGAGATATTGTCTGAGACGTGACTCCGGCCACTTTCCCATCAGCGGCATCCAAGGCCATGTGTTGGCAGCTGGCTGGAGCCACGCATTCCCTTCTATTCGGTTCTTGGAGGAGGTCTGACAGTCACCTCGCCCTCTCTGTCAACCCAGGTCCCTGGTGCTGTTCTTGTTCACAGGGGTCAGCCAAGGTAGCAGTTTCCTGCTGGAGCTTCCACGGTGCCCATCCTACCTGAGCCAGGCCTGCGCTCTCCTGAAACTCTCCATTTTGGTTTCCAAAGAGGGGCTTGATAGGATGCCCCCCCCTATTTGGGTGCTGTTGGAAAGGAGGAGTCCCACGGTCCCTCTTTCTCCAGCTCCTTGAATAATATTAACTGTGCCTGACATTAACTGAACACTGACTATTTTTCCAGTCTTCTAAATATAACAAATACATAGTAAATACATACACACAGAGTCGTCCCAGTAAACTTATGAGGGAGGGACTAATATTATCCCTGGGTTGTAGAAGACAAAAACCGAGATTCAAAGAAATCTTGCCCATAGTTTGCAATCCCACAGCCATGAAGCAGCAGAGCAGGATTTGAACCCAGGATTTGGTTCCTCCGCCCTTGCTTTTTAGCCATGACACCGCTCTGCTTAAGGTGGGCATAAGCCCCGGAAATCCCTCCGTGGCCAGACCAAAGTAGTGCAGCCCGGGGTGTGGTATCCAGGCCGGGAAACGGGGCTGAGGCGAGCGGGAGGCACCTCTGGACGGATGGAGATACAGAAGTCGGGGGAAGGAATTCAGTCTCTCAGCCGGGTGGGCCTGGGAGAGGATCCCAGTGCTGCCCCTGCTGAGCTGAGAGACTCTGGCAAATTGTACTCTGCTCTGAGCCTCAGTGTCCTTATCTGTGAAATAATACTAATGACATTCCTTTCTCCGAGGGCTCCGGTAAATGTTAAGTGGGACGAACAATGTGACACTCAGTAAGCCCTCAACAGAGGCGGGTTTCTTTCCTTCCTTTGAAATTGGACTTAAGCCACCAAGCCATCTGGAGGAGGCAGAGGTAGTGATGATGGAGAAGTTGAAAATCCCAGCTGCTTACAATTATTGGACATCTACTATGTTTAACCGGATAACTATGAATGTCTGTCATCTGTGAGGGCATTATCTTGGGACTTACTTTTTGTTCTACTTCAGTGATTCATCCATGAAGCTTTTAGAAACACTGGTACCCGGGTCCTACTGATTTAATTGGACCGGAACAGTACAGGATCATGGCTTCCCAAGTGGTTCGCATGGTGCAGCTGGGATTGAGAGGCACTGAGAATATCCCCCCCTCCCTGCCTGCTCTTGTCCCATTTAACACCTACTTATTCAGATCTTAGCTCAGACGTCACCTCTTTAAAGAGGCATTCCTTGACCCCCTAGACCAGGCCCATTGTCCGTGTTTCATACCATTATATATTCCTTTCCCTCAGAGAGAATTTATCTCGT
The DNA here is from genome assembly GCA_004024585.1 of Paradoxurus hermaphroditus. NCBI lineage: Eukaryota > Metazoa > Chordata > Mammalia > Carnivora > Viverridae > Paradoxurus > Paradoxurus hermaphroditus. The sequence goes on along the minus strand of PITB01020814.1, from coordinate 19,362 downwards.
TTACATTTATTTGTGTAGCCATTTCAATGTCTGTCTCTTTCACTGGATAGTTTTCTCACCTGTAACATGGGGAGATAAGTTCCTACCTCACAGAGCTCTTGTGAGGATCTAATAACAGACTGCAGGGAAAGAGCTCGGTTGTCTTCTAGGTGACTCACTACCTGTCACCTCAGGGGGCCCTTGGGCTACCTCACTGCTGTCTTCTAATTTCCTGATTGGCAATGTCAAGCGTGGGCCTGATGTTAGTCTCTCTGGATTTAGGCCACGAGGCGATCCCCAGCTCATCTGAACCTCCCTGTGAGTGTGACCTCATATCCTAGCCCCTAAGCTATGGGATTCTGAGCCCTTAAGTGCCAGCTCTGGGCTAGCATTCTTATTTTGTGTGCCCAGCTGGTCTGTCTTTTTAATAATCAGATTACTCACTCAACAAATATTTCACCAAGGCCCAGTTAGGTGCCAGGCATCATCCTAAATGTTTTACACATATTATCTCATTTAAGAACTTGTGCCACTTCAATAAAGCCTGTCCTCTTATTTCTAGTTAAAACCTGGGGGCAAGGGTTCATGTAAATGAATTCAAGGAGGGTGTTAACTGGGGGAGTGTTGGGGGTGGAGGGTGGTCCTTTAGCTGCTGAGCTCTCAGGCCTCGTGGAAAGACTGTCTTCAGCATCATCTAATTGTTTCTGCACAAGCCCAGAACTGCCAGCTTGCCCTATTTTTAAAGAGAAATCAGCAGCCTACCTTTTTATACGGAAAACTCAGCTTTTAGAAAATGGCTCAATTTGGGGGCGGGGGGAAGGCATAACGCCATTGAGGCTAACCAAAACTCAACTGTGAGATGGAATCTGCTCTTGAACAGTCCTAAGCCTTTGAGGAGAGAGGGCGGGACGTCCCCGAGACAGGCAGGGACAGGAGCAGGAGGAAGCTTGCGGGGAGAGATGGAAGAAAGAGAGACTCCTCTCCTTAAGCCCCAAAAGATGCTGAGAATGTGCGTAGGTGGTAGAGCCTTGGTGGGAGTGATGGTTAATTTCATGTGCCAGCTTGTCTGGGCTAAGGGATGCCTAGATTGCTGATAGACGTTACGTGTGTGTGTGTGTGTACGTGTGTATGTGTGGGAGGGTGTTCCCAGAAGAGTTTAGGGACTGAGTACTTTGCTGGTGTGAGTGGGTATCATCCAATCTCTTGAAGTCCTGAATTAACAAAAGCCAGAGGACTGGCAGACTTCCTCTCTTTGCTTGAGCCGGATGTCCACCTTCTCCTGCCCTCCTCCGACATCACACTGGGCGCCCCTGGCTCGTGGCCCTTCGGACTCCCAACCGAGACGAACGCCACCGGCCCCTGATTCTCAGACTTCCAGAGACGGACCGGGTTTCCTGGGTGTCCAGCCTGCAGATGGCAACTGTGGGTCATCCTGACCCTCGAAAGCACATAAGCCAATTTCTATAATAAATGTCTTCTTATCTACATCTGTATCGATCCTATTGGCTCTTTTTCTCTGGAGCACCCTGAGGGATCCAGTGGTGTGCCTGGCTCCCTGTGTACCAGTCTGGAAAGCCCAGATTCAGCAGAGACTCAGTGCCCCCACTGACCCCAAATAGCAGAGCCTTGGACTTGCAGGACCCTGGGGCCTTGGATAGGGGGGATCTCAGCTGTGAGCAAGAGTCTATGAATTGGAGCCCTTTTCCTATCTATATCTATATTGATACCTATATCTATATCGATATCGATATCTATATAGACTGGCATCTGGCAGTCATATAGATATAGATATCGATATAGATATATGAGACAGGAGATGCCACACTCACCCAGGGTCCCATACTTGGTTTCAAGAACAAATGGCAGACACACGGATGGACATCTGGACATTTTTTCCACCGCTGGATGCAGGGCAGATGACTCCGGAATGCTCCTCACGCCCTCCACAAAAGTTCTCCAGTCCATGGAGAAGCCTGCCCCGTGACAGGCAGCGGCTCAGCCCGGGAAGGTGAGCAGTCAGGCCGGCTGGTTTCTGTCAAGCCTGTAAACCTGAATGCTCGCTTCAATTCACAACCCAATTGTCTGTAAAATGAGACCACTTTCGGCAGGTCCCGTAATTAGAATCCATTTCTCTAACTCAGAGGCGAGACGCTGAACCTGCTTTGCCAGCATCTACTGATGGAAGGAGATGGGCGAATTTTCCCTGCAGGAGCGGAGGAGCCGGGAGGGGCAGGGTGGCAGGGGAGCCTGCTCAGGCTGTCCAGCTGCGTGAGGAAGACAGGGAGCAAATCTTGGCATCTGGGAGGCAGGTTGGCCCCCTTGGTTTTGGAGCTAGTGAAGACGTCAGTTAAAGAAAGAACAGGTCCAATAATGACGTGAGCAGTGGTAATAGTAATAGTGGCGGAGGCGCTTGGGTGGCTCAGTCGGTTGGGTGGCCGACTTCAGCTCAGGTCATGATCTCGCGGTCTGTGGGTTAGAGCCCCGCATCGGGCTCTGTGCTGATGGCTCAGAGCCTGGAGCCTGCTTCCGATTCTGTGTCTCCCTCTCTCACTGCCCTTCCACTGTTCACACTGTGCCTCTGTGTCTCTCAAAAATAAATAAACATTTAAAAAAAATTAAAAAAACAAAACAAAACAGTAATAGTGGCAGCCCCTACTTCTGGGTCACTTCTTATGAACCAGGAAGGCGCACACCTTCTCACATAACCCCCATGACAATTCTCTTCCAGTTCCATCCTTCGCTGGTTCCTAACAGGAGCCAGGGCTTCCAAGGAGAGCCTTCGGTTTAGGCAAGCATTTGCTGAGTGTTTTCTTTAAGCACAGGGCTACCAAGGTGCCTCATAGGGCTTTCCAGCCCTTGGGTAGAAGTGAGTATTTAGGAAAGTCACCAAATACCTAACAATGCTAAGTGCTGCATTAGCCATATAGGGTATGAGAGAGCCAAGGAAACAATGATGTGATCTCCTTCAGGTGGAATGGTTGCCCGGGCAGCGTTGGGCATGTGAATGACTGGGCTTTGAAGGATGCGTAGGAGTCTGCCAGCCGGAGAAGGTAGAAGGAAATGCCGGGCAAATAGAACACCTTGCACAAAAGCATGGGAGTACTGGGGCGAGTAACAAGCACTGCAGTGTGCTATTACCTGGGGTATAAAAATATATGTGTTGGAGGGATGATAATAAGGAACAGACACCAGGCTGGAGTTGGACCGTGATGAGTCTCATGCCATGCCATGAAGCTGGATTTTATTGCCTAGACACTGGGGACTCACCGAGGGGTTTTAGAAAGGAGAATGATTTATCTAGTCTAGCTCTGTGGTAGAAAATGTCCCGTCCGGGGGCTGGCGTGGATGTGGGGGCTGTAGGAAGACACATGTGGTGGGACCAAGGCAAAGGAAAATTATTAGGAAATCACGGAAGGGCTCATGGAAGGAACTGCCTAATACATCAAAGTGTCTCGAGATAGGACAGGGCGGTGCCCAGAAGTAACCAGTTCCCCGTCAGTGGAGGAATCTGGTGGAGGGGGGACCTCCTTCAGTTCCTCTTCATCTTGAGGCTCCAGAACTGAGTGGACGTGAGAAGGACCTTTGTAGTCGGGGTGCAGTAGAGAAGGCCTCTCCAAGCTCACTGCCCGCACCCCTGCCAGCTCCCTGGGGGTGCCCGAGCCCCCTCGGGCCGCTCTGCCGCAGCTTGCTGACTCGCCAGCCGCCTCTGCCCCCTCGATGGCAGGGTCCAGCTCTCACGACAGAGCTGGCAAACCCCAATTCTTTGCCACACTCCCAGAAGGTGGGCAGGGGCATTGAGTCAAAGTCGGATCGAGGGGGCATTATGAAGAGGAATATTTTCTTCCCCATATAAAGGCCGGAAGTGAAGGAGCTGCCCACCTTTCTTCCTGTCTGACATTGGATGGAGTCAGTCGTGCGAGGCTGTGGCGCCTGTGCTGATTGACAGGACAGCAGAGCGTCGCCGAAGCCACCCCAAGGCTTGGCTGAATGAATGGCCCTGCACCCCGACCTGTTGCTCTGTAAGGGAATAAATATCACGGTTTGAGCCATTTCAAAGTCACATATTGTGTTTCTTGCTGCTAAATTCAGTCAGGAATATTGTTTGATTAAAAAACAAGACAAAATTAAACACAGGTCTAGCTCCCAAACCACTGGTAAGCAGTGTAGACTCTGACTTACGTTGTGGGGAGACTGTAGGCGGCATTACCGCCTACATTCTGCCTTTTGGGAAACCCCCTTCATCCTTTTTGCCCTTCCTCTCAAGTCCAGGTGCTGGCCACATCATTTTTCCCAGCCTCCTCCCATCTCTCAATATCCTTTTCATCCTCTTTTCTTATGTGGAACAATTGGGATTTTCCTCAGCTTCTTCGCTAAGGAAAACAGAGGTTCTCTCTAGGACACATCCGCGTCGGAAGGTGGGCCTGGGAGGAACGGGTGGGAAGGGAAACCTCGGGCATGGCTTTGAAGCGTGAATAGGAGTTCGCCGAGTAGAGGAGGGAAGAAAGAGGCAAATGCCGCACTTGTAAATCTCACAAAACCGTTTTCTTTCCATCACGCCCTGGAAACGTTACATGTGAAGTTAACCCACAGGTCTCACCTGGGAAGGTTGGGGATCAGACCCAGACGCCATAGGGAGTGTGAGCAGGAGAGTTGTCCCTGGGTCTTGGCCTCCTGGCAGACACTGTCCCTCGGGAGGGGGTGGGGGGGGGCAGGGAGCCGAGTCTCAGGAGGAAGACGGAGGCGGCAGACCCCTGTGGTCTGAGAACAGCCCCGGGGCCTCCCGCAGGCTGGCAGGCGGGGTGCGGCTCACACCCTGTCTGCGCTGGCCGGGAACTCGGGGGCTTGGGTGCAAAGGCTCGTGGCAAGGAGTTCCCTTCCGCAGCCCACATGCTAGCGGGGCTGGTCCGGGCCAGGCCGTACTCTCTCCTGACTGTGCGAGCCTGGGACCTCGCTTCCCCTCTCTGTGCCTTTCTCAAAACTGGGGAAAGAAGAAGGCCCACAAAGGCAGAACGACATGAGTGGTTGTAGCTAGAATGCACTGGGCCAGACTCAAAAAGAGAGAGGCCCTGAAGGCCGCCGGCCTGGCTCAGAGGCTCACAGCCTGTCCTGTGGCCTGGTATTAGCTCCTGGCAGCGGGCACAGCCAGAGAAGGCCAGGCTTCCAAACCGAGCTGGGAAATGACACGAACAGGACGTGTGGGCTAGTAACAGGTTGTCAGCACGGGGGTGGTTACTAACAGCTGCCTCGTTGAGCTAACGGGCCTGATGACGCTGGAATAGTGTGTGCATGTGTGCACGCGTGTCTAGAAAGCCCTTTCAGTCACAGACACCTAACAGGCCCCTCCCCGGGGGTGGCAGGCCCTGAGGATACAGAGACCAGATGTGGACGAGAATGGTCCCTTCCCTGGAAGGGCTCTGCCTCAGAGTCAGTGCAAAAGAGTGGAGCCACCTGGATGCTGTCATGAGATAGGGACCTACTGAGGGAAATGGGGGCTTACAAAGTCACCGGAAGGGCCAGAGAAGTGGCCTCCAGGGATGAACGTGGAGCACGGCCTCTGAGGCAGCGGCTGGCGTCGCTGAGCTCAGGGGTACGCTGCTGGGGCTGCAGTTCAGGAAGCGGGAAGTTGCCTCTGCTGCTGCCGGCACAGCAACTTCCTCCAGCCCCCGGAAGGTGTAGGACGGATAGCAGGACGGGGCTACAGAGAACCCGTCTCCCTCGCCTCGCCTGGCCTGCCAGCCGAGAGCTGCCCCCGCCCCCGGGCGGGAAGATGGCTTCGTCTTTCCAAATCTTGCTCAGGCTCTGGCCTCCCTTGCAGAGGAAGGGGCACTTGTAGGAGGGAGGGTGGTGTTGGAACCAAGGCAGGGACCGTGGCTGAGTCTCAGACAGTCACCACCGGCTGTCTAAAGCCTGGCCAGAACCAGCAACCTGCCCCTGCGTTCTATTTCCTCTTTAGACTCAACCTTGCAGAGATGGGGACGGGGAACCCCAGAGGGCCTCCTGGAATTCCTTCACCAGCTCTCTGCCTTCCTCCATCAGGGACATCACCTGCGGGGCTGGGGTACGTACAGGAAGCTTGGGCCTGGAAGTGCCAATGGTTTTCAGCTTCAAATTCTCTTTCCAGGGGCCAGGTTAGGCTTACCCTCGCGTGGATACAGGGGAAATGGATGTGGCAAGTGATTTCATTTATTCAACTACTATTTACCGGGCACCTTCTATGTTTCAGATGCTACTCTAGGGCTGGGGAAACAGTGGTGAATAGCTCAGACACCCCTCGTGGAGCCTACTTTCCAGTGAATCAGAATATGATAAGCAAGTCAAGAATTGAGAAAGGAATACGTGGTTCAGAGTAAACGACGCGGAACTGAGGAGTGAAGGGAGCCCAGGGGAGGGCAGCTTTCAATGGAGGGCGCAGTTGAGGGCCTTTTTGGGGAGGTGACTTTGAACTGAGGTTTGCTTGAGAGGTTGGAGTCAGCCATGGGAAGATCTGGAGCATGAGCGAAGAGTTCAGCATGTGCAAAGGCCCCGAGGCAGGCATGTTCTTAGTGTGTCTGAGGGCCAGAAAGAAGCCAGGATGTCTGGACAAAGGAGAGTGGTAAGGAAGAGCAAGCAAATGTCAACAGATGTCATTTCCCTCAAGACCTTGAGGGCCGTGGGGGGAAGTTGGGATTTATTCTGAGAGTGGCGGGAAGCCATTGGAGGCTTCTAAGTAGGAGGATGGCATGGTCTGATTTACATTTTAAGGAAATGACGGAGACAGATGGGTGAATGATGGCGAATGATGGATTGGGGTGGGCAGGGAGGCTGGCAGGGGGCTGGCATGGCGAGCAGGAGAGAGATGGCAGAAACTTGGACTAGGGTGCTGGCCCAGGACATGGAGTTCGGATCAGAATCTCTGTTCCTCTCCCAGCCCCCCAGCCCCAGGTCAAAGGAGTCCCTAGACCTTGGAGTCCTGCTCTGGCCTTTGTCAATCTCATCATTGCCAAAAGGCCTAAGGCATGTGGAGTTTGGGGGGTGGGGAGACGTGCCCTTTGTTCTCAGACAGACTTGTGTCGTGTGCCGAGGCCCAGACAGACCCGGGTTCAAATACAGGCCCTATTACTTGCTGTGGGACCTTGAGCAGGTAAGGTAACTTGGTTGCCATAGGTTTCCATGTCCACACCTATAAAACAGGGACAATCGCGCCTTCTTTCGGGGAGGACGAACTGTGAGAAAGCCAGCCCGATGGGAAACACCCAGTACAGGGTCTCCGTGAATGTCTGCTTCGCACCTGCCTCACGGTCCACATCCCTGTACTCGCGCTCCTGCTACCCCACACGTGGGAAGGGAGGGGGGGAGCCCAAATGGTCTGTCTAAAAAGTCCCCCAGTAATGCAAATGTCGGCAGCAAAGAGAAGGAGCCAAGCTCTGCTCTGACCGTGGAGACGGCAATGAATGATTTATGTCCAGCGTAATGGTTACATAAGCAGCTGTTACATTTTAAAAGCATCATGCAAACAATATGAAACATTTATTTAAGTGGTTCTGTACTATGGGGAATTTGATTTAATCAGCCTTTATTTCTGTTCTCATTAGAATGAAGTCTGGCAACTCTAGTAGACAGCCCTACCTCCATTTGGTAGCTTCCAGCTACTGAAAGCAAATATTTTCACTGTGTCACAATTAAACATTTATATAGCACCCGGCTCCCCATCTGGCCTGCGGATGGGAGGGGGGGTACAGGGAATTCGTGCCAGGAAAGCCTTACACGCAGTGAGGCAAGAAGCACCCCCACATCTAACAGAGTTAATAAAGCACACAAAGAGCCCATTTGAGAGTAAAAAAGTTCACTGATTCATAATATTCCGGCTGCGTCAGTAGGTAGTCTGAGGGTCCTTTCGGTGGGCTTTTCATCTTTGTTATTCTGGCCCGAGCGAGATCTCTTGTTTTTGTTTTTAAATTCTAAGACCATCACAAGTTACAAATCACAGAAGAGGCTAAGAGCCCCTGAAGATGATAAGATTTACCTGAAATTCCACCAAGATTTTCATGAATTATGTTACCAAATCAGGATAAGGGTTCCCCCGTGGAGAGACTTGGGGGGGTGGTTACACAAGGGGTTTTCACTGAATTGGCAATGCTTTATTTATTTTTTAATTTTATTGATTTTATTTTTTTAATGTTTATTTTTGAAAGAGAAGGACAGAGAGTGGGTGGGGAAGGGGCAGAGAGAGAGGGAGACACAGAATCCGAAGTAGGCTCTGGGCTCTGAGCTGTCAGCACAGAGCCCCACGCGGGGCTCGAACCCATGAACTGTGAGATCATGACCTGAGCCGAAGTCGGATGCTTAACCGAGTCACCCAGGCTCTTATTTATTTATTTTTTAAAGTTTTTATTTATTTTGAATGAGCGAGAGAAAAAGCAGGGGAGGGGCAGAGGGTGAGAGAATCCCAAGAGGGTCCATGCTCAGTGAGGAGCCCGACGTGGGCTCGATCTCATGAACCGTGAGAACTATGTATGTCTTAAATAGTGTGTTCTATTGGTAAAAGAAGAAAAGGAAAAAAAATTACTGGATATTGGGGTAAAAAACCTGAAATTCCAGTCTTGGTTCCGCCACTATCTTTGTGAATCTTAGACTTACCTCCTGCCTTTTCTGGGCCTCAGTTTCCCTATCTATGAAAAGACAGCATTGGGCTAGAGCAGTGTTTCTCAAAGTTCGTTCCCTGAATCACTTCTCTAGTGATGTCCCTTAAAAAAAAATAGTTCCAAGGGCGCCTGGGTGGCTCAGTCGGTTGAGCGTCCGACTTCGGCTCAGGTCATGATCTTGCAGTCCGTGAGTTCGAGCCCCACATCGGGCTCTGTGCCGACAGCTCAGAGCCTGGAGCCTCTTCGGATTCTGTGTCTCCCTCTCTCTCTGCCCCTCCTCCACTCATGCTCTGTCTCTCTCTGCCTCAAAAATAAATAAACATTAAAAAAAATTTAAAAAAAAAAGTTCCATAGTTAAATATGTCTGGGAAATACTGAGTACTGTCTGCCCCCTGGGAAGATCATAGAATGTTAGCGGTTCTGAGAAGTCCTGCAGCAAAGAGGTCTCTTTTGTTGAATGCCTATTTAACCATCGTGAGGTACCAGCACATGTGCAGTAGCCTTTGGGATTTATTATTCTGGATTAGTCCAAGGATCCTTTTAAGTCTACATTCTTTAATGATGTAAGCCAGCTCCCTGCCCTGAACAAGATAACCTCTAGCTATCCCTGGAATAGAGAATGAGGATATCCTGGCCCATCACTTTCCGCTAGGCTGGCCAGCTGAGCATCCTTCCTTCCTGCCGCGCTTCCTCTGGGCTCACGCCCTCCCACCGCTGCGAAATTCTTCCTCAGCCACTCATTGAAATTCCTAGATGTTTATCTTTCCTTGCCCCTTGGCTCCCCACCCTGTAATTGTAAGTTTTCCAGATTGTCTGTGGCTTAGTATGAGGCGATGAATCTGAGGATCAGAGAGGTCGTGCTTCTGAGACACGGTCACACAGCCAGGGAGTGTCAGGACTGAGACCGGAACCAAGTTCCCTTCTCATTCTCCTCAATCGCTCAAATGCTTGCCTGCCCTGTGCGGCCACTGAAGGACGGTGTGAGTCCTTGCATACTATCTTGATGCTGTTTTTTCTTGTTACTGTTTATCTATGATGCTTGTTTTTGTTTTCGTTTGTTTGTTTTTGCATGGCTCCCCCGGGAAGACTAATAATTTCCTTAAAGGTGAATGTCATGTCTGTATGTGTGCAAAACCCAACACTGTCCCAAGGATGGCAAGGCGCTGACAACACCGTCAGTGCCTGGTCAGTGAGCGTCTGTCCACCTGTCCCTTAATCTGCACGCCAAGGCGTTTTGGCGCCAAGCACTCCTCTCTCGAGCGAGGCGGTTACCTGATTTTCTTCATACGAAGTCACGGTTAAGGCTCTCCCTCAACAGTGGGGATACTGCAGAAGCCTAGAATCACCTCAGCTCTCCTCACGGGTTCTTCGTCGATTATTTACATTGGAAAAAACCTCGATTAACTGCAGTCCTTGAGGTACCACCCTCGATTTGAGTGAGGAAGATACAGCTAGGGGGAACCAGGTTTTTACCATGGATTAAAAGAGAGCTACGTGATTTCTAGGGAGAAGCCCTTTGTACAATCATACAGTGACATTAGGTGTGAAAGTGAAAAAACAGGAACTCTGCCTTTTTGAAGGGTTGTTGTAAACACATCCTGAAAACCAGCATCATTTTCTGCAGAATCCTTATGTGACTAGGAAACAGAAATGAACCACGGCTGAGGGTCACCGGTAGCGTTTTGACTTGACTTTGCTCTGTGGCTGCCTATCTGCCCCGGGGACCAACTCAGAAACGACACCCTCCTCCCCCCAAGTTCTTTTGGGGGAGCTACTCTTGAGGCCGACTGTTCCCGGCACGGTGTTTTGTTGGAGACGGTTTTCCAGGAGAGGAGCGTCAACCCACTAGATGGCAGTGTGCCTGCGGCCGGACCTCCCAGGCCTGTCAGACTGGGCTACACCCGCGGACCCCCACCACGGCGCCTGTTCAGCCCTTGAAGGGTGGCTGGTCCGAGCTGAGGTATGCTCTAGGTGGGGGGCGGAGGGGCGGGTAATGTACAATATCTTATGAATAATGTTTCCTATTGATTGCATCGAATGACATTCTTTTGAATAAACGTGGTTAAATAAAACATAGTATTGAAACTGTTTTCATTTGCTTTTTAATGCGACTGCTAGAAAATGTAAAATAGTGTATGTGGCCTCATTATATTTTTGTCGGCAGCGAAGAGAGAACAGAGTGGGTGGGGAAGGCGGGGGTAGGACCAGTGGGCAGAGCCAGCATGAGATCCTGTGCAAAATGGAAGCAAACGACCAGCTGGGCTTGGGCGGTGGCTCCTCCTCTGTTCTGAACTCATGACTCAATCAACTGAGGCATCGTTTCTTCCATTCACAAATGGGCAACCAGTGTTCCCTGGTCGTAGGAATGCTGAAGGGTTCAGCTGTCGGAGAGCCATAGCTGTGGTCCACTCAAGCCTGCCTCCCCATGCGACAGTAACAGCACCCCCTTCCGTCCCAGAATCCTCCCAAGTTAAAACAATAAATTATACCTCGTTAATTATAAATTCTACCCTCGTTAATAAATTATGCCCTAATTTAAATGAGATTATGAATTTCGAGCACCGGGCACATCGTAAGCCGTGGAAGAGGCCAGCTTCTGTCACTCTGCGCAGCTCTAACTTCGAGCTCTACTTCTGCTCGAAGCATAGAACTCTGCCGAGACGTTTTCAGGCAATTCGGTGATTTCAGGATTATATTCGAATCCAGAGTTCTGCCTGTTTCCTTTCTTCCAATGGTGGCATCTAAGTGAGGGGAGGTCATGCAGGTGGACGGCGGTGGGCGCGAGGGGACTTTGGCCATTTACTGGCCTTCTCCAGGGGACTGTGTTCCTCCACCTCTCTGGTCACTGCCGCTGTGACCGATGAAGTCACGGCCCACAGCACCTCATCGGCTGCGGCATCCTCAGCCCCTCCTGGGGTCTCTTGCACCCTCCTGGGGCTGGCTGGGTTTGTAGAGGTCGGCACCGGAGGCTGACTCTGCCGTCCCCTACTGTGTAAGCTCCCTCCTTCCTCACTCAGACAATGGCTTTACATGGTACAGCAGGAAGGTCCATTCGTTCAGTAAACACATAGACTTTGCACCTACTTAGACCAAGACCTTTGGCTGAGTGCATGGGATACAGAGACAAATAACAAATGTCACCAGCCTCAAGGACAACACCATCTCAGCCAAGACACTCACCCAAACACCAGGTGGAAAATAACCCCTTCCTAGGAAGAAGTGCCACTCAATCAGGGCTCTGGGATGGGTTACTCATGGGAAAGAAAACCAGGGTAGGGACCATGTGGATAAGCTTCTGAGGACACCTGGAAGGGGGAGGGACAGTGATTGGGCAGAAGACTCAGCATGAGCAAAGGCTTGGGGTATAAACACCCAGTGTTTCAGTGTGTTTGAAGGCCTTTGGGTGGAAGGTTGAGGCGTTTGGGTTTGGTTGCATTGGCCTTGGGTTTTGGGCAGAGTAGATAGGGACAGAACTGTATCTCAAGGACCTTTTGCCAGAAGTCACACACAACACAGACTGAAGAGAGGAGGTGCAGAAATACCGGAGCCAAGGGGAGCCCACCAGGAGAACTGGACGAGGGAGAGAGCTGGGGAAATGGCGTGACGGGGTTGTTCGAAGAAGGCATCGCTGAGGTCGACCTCCCAGGCGCTGGGCACCGAAAGGACGTGGCAAATTAAAGAGGTGCAGATAAAGATGGTTTGAGGTTTGGAGGGAGTGGGGAGTAACAGGCAAAAGAAGGGAGGATTCGGTTTGGGAATCAATGTTAAAGTCCTGTCCTGGGCACGGGTGCTACGAGTTGCCCAGCTGTCCAAGTGAAGATGGCTGGTGGGCAAGACCAGAGGTCAGGAGAGGAAGTCAACTTGGACAAGCCAACTGGAGAGTCATCTTATTTCAGGGAATTAGGACCGAGGGAAAAGAGGAAAGAGCAAATAGGGTAAGTGTATCGGTCAGGGTCTCGACCGGAAACAGATGCCGTACTAAATTCTGGTGACGTGAGGAGACATTTTTTAAAAAAGGACTAGTGGCAAAATCGTCTGTGGAGTATAGAGACAGCACAGGGAGAGCTGGGGGACCGCTCTCTCCTCTCCGGGAGGGGGCGGTCACCAGAACCCAGCCTACAGGAGGTGTGTGGAGTCAGACACCCTGAAAGTGGCCGTTTCTCCAGGCGACCTCACAGAGAGGGAGCCCGGTGAATGTACATCCTGGCCTCGTGCTCTCTCTCCTCCCCTGATCACCTGCATCGTCCCCCCGCTGGCCAAGAGCAGACAGATCCCGAGAGATAAACGGAAGGTTCCAGCAAAGCAACTGTAGCCTGCGTTGTCAGACAAGATGCTAATTCCTCAGGAGAGAATGATTTCCAGCCGTTTATTCTTTTATCCAATAAATTTTATTTGGTTCCTTCTTATTACAAAGGTAGTACATGCTCATTATAGGAAAAGTAGAGACTATATAGACCAGCGAAAAGAAGAAATCAAAAATCATTAGCAATCCCGCTGTTCAAACCAAGTCGCTGTTTATAAAAATGCAATTTCTCGGACTTTTCTATCAAATATGTCGTGTAGATGTCTTCCCATGTTGGTACATACAGATAACGTCCTTTTGAACAGCTCCTTTTATATGGAGATAACCCCTCCTCGTGGAGATGCAGGTCGTGTTCTACATTTTAAATAAGACTGCATCTCTGCGCTGAATATTCATGCCTCTACGCTCCGCTCCTAGCAGTGGAATTGCTGAGGCAAAAGGCATATTCACTTTAAAAGATAAAGTCACATATTCCGGCATTGCTTTAAGAAAGAGAATATAACTTAAGAGCTAGAGTGTGGACTTCTTGACCAAACGCTGCTTGAGAGTCCTTAGCGAATCTAGGGAAACTGATTCACCCCTCTGGGCCTCCGTGTCCTGATCTGTAAAATGGAGATAGTGATCGCAGGGTCCTCACGGGTTTGCTGCGAGGATTCAGTGAACTCTTGGGCACGATATGCTTAGAATAGAGCCCAGAACATGGTAAATCCTCAAAACCAAGCGAGCCGTTATTATTACTCGGAGTCTTCTTAGGCGGGAGATACTGAACAGACGATAAAGTTCTTCATGCTAAGTGCAGAAACGCAGCTTTTTTCTTCGAGACCTTCAATTCCGGCGCAGCCCTAGCATTGCAGGGAACGGGCAAGGGGGCTCGGACAGTGCGGAGCTCACCCGACCCAAGGGCTCCAGGATGGCTTCGCCGGGCATGATGAGTCTCTCTGACGCTCTTCCCTAGGAATCCCTTCTTTAAGCTGATTTCCGTGAGGACCTGCAGGCAGAGAATCCAGGCCCTCCTTGCCAGGGCTTGGACTCGCGGTTTCCGTAGCGTAAGGGCAGGCCCACGCCGGCGCGAAAGGTGGCTAGCTTTTGCTGAGAGATGAACCGCCTGAGCAGCTTTGCAAGGACCCTCTCCCAGCCCGAGATGGGATGGGGACCACAGCGGCTCTTGCTTTAGACTCAAGAGTTCAGACCGGATTTAGGAATCCTCCCCAACCTGCCCGTTGTGAGGCTGGCGAACAGGGAGAGAGAAGAAAGAGATGGGAGGCCAGGGGCAGAATTCGAAGGCATCTAGGGGGTCTCCAAAGGGTTTGCTGGCACTCTTAGAATAAATTCTGCACGCCTCAACTTGGCCTTCCAGGGTTACTAGTGAGGCTACGTTTTGGCTCTTGGCCTTACTCCTCCCAACTGGCCTCTCCCGCTGCCAGCAACCTTCACATGCCGAGGCCATCCCTGCCTACAGGCTTTGCAATGGCTGTTCCCTCTGCCTGGAATGCTCTTCCTCAAACTTCCCCTGGCTGGCAACTTCATATCCTGGAAATATCACCTCCAAAGAGAGCCTTCCCCGGAACACTTCACTCCTTGCCTTCATCCATTCAACCGCATTATTGAGAACCTACTAGGTGTTGGGCGCTTCTAGGCCCCAGGACAGAAAGATAATCAAGATAGAAAGGCCCCTCCTTGGAACTCACATTCCAGTAGAGAGAGGCAGACAACACACAATTTTATGCCTGGAAAATATCAGAGAGAGACAGGTGCTCTGCAGAGAAATAAAGCCCCATGACAGGATGGTGGGTTCTGAGACTGGTTTGGACCGAGTGGTCACAAGGCTTTCTGAGGAGGTGATTTAATGCTGAAGTCTCTCAAATGGAAGAAACCAGCCATGTTCCTAGGGCAGGTGGTGGCTGGGGGGCAGTATCATAGCAGTAGTCCTCGATCTGGGAAATTTTGCTCCCTGGGGGTCATTTGGCAAGGTCTGGGGACATTTTTGGTTGTCATGACTTGGAGTAGTGGGTTGCTATGGGTCACACAAATGCACAGGACAGTCCTCTATGACACAGAATTATCCTGTCCCGAATGCCAGCAGAGCTGAGGTTGAGAAGCCAGAGCTTTGGGTTAGGGGTCCAAGGATGAGGAACATATGAGGGGAAATATGGGGGACAGACAGACAGCAAACAAGCAAATACAGAAGTGAGAACAATTAGCAGGAAAATCCCTGCCTCTTTCTTCCATCCGGCCCGTCCCCGCACTCAGAAAAACAAGGAACCAATGTCCACATGGGTTATCCCAATTAACAACCATCGAGTTTGCTCAGAGAGAAAAATGTGGCAGGAGATAGCATACTACACTCACATTCAGCTAACGTGACAATTATTACGAATCATTAAAAAACACCCAGAAACTGAGCTCATCATTCAAAATTCCTTCCGTGAATCTTTGCCGAGTGCCTACTACGTGTCAGATGTTAGAAACGTTACCGAGTACATCAAAGAAACTCCTCCCACTTCCACCTCTCTCTTTTCTTGCTACGCACAGAAATAAGCAGCAGCCAGAGTGGGAAAGCCTGAGTAGATTTTAAACATTTATTTATACTCTAAAGAATACTCATCAGATTTTTGGTTGAAGAGCTCAAGCAGGTTTTGATAGAGAAAGGATAGCAAATGATAGTTTCCTTCACACACACACACACACACACACACACACACACACACACATTTTATAAGTTTGAAACCTCGATCCATCCAATAATCAACATCTACATTTAATCATTTAATATTTAATATAGACCTTTTCCAGAAAAGTTGTCATTAGGTTGATTGTATGTCTCAAAATAGCTTTGGCTAGATATAAGAAGGGATTATTATATATGACATTTATGCCTCAGTTCCCCCTCCCTTGCCTGGGGCAGACATTGCTAATTGATTACAGCACTCTTGACTGGAAATACAGAGCTATGGACCCGGCTCTTTCTAATGTAGCACTCCAGCTACTCAGTGCCAGTAAATCTAAGTTACCACAAGGATGAAACATTTTTGCCTTCTATGATGTATTTTTTTCTTTTTTTTGCATTATGTCATTTCTTTCCCATCCTCAACTTGTGCAGCTGTGTTTTTTTGTTTTTTGTTTAACCTTAGCTCAGGAATGGTCACAGATACAGTTAGACAAGATTAGAGAAACACTCAGGGTGCATAAATGGTTGTGGTTTGTTGATTTCCCTACAGGAAAGAGAGATGATGGGTTATGAGTTGGCTGATGGCTTTTGCTCCTCCTTGTTGTGATGGCAGGTCCCAGCGGCAGGAGGGGCCAGTGAATGGGGGAGCAGAGTGTGTGATGAAACAGACACAGTCAAGAGATCAGTTTTATATTTTTATATCCACAGGTCATGTCCAAAGGGCTGGGCAAGGCAGGACTGAGGGCAGATCAGCCGGGAGTTAGGAGTTGAACCCAGCCAACAGACACTGAATGAATGATAGGGAGTCACCCCCCCTTCCCCTGTTCAGAGCCAGCTCCTGCTCCTGCACGGAACGGTTCTGGCAGCCTAAGGCCATCAAGTTGGGCTGGAAACTCTCGCACAGACCAGTCCTCTGCCCCTTCCCATCCCTTGCCGAGCACGAACTGTCACTGTCTTTGCGCTTCAGATAAGTTACTCCCTTGAATGGAGCGCAGGACCTGAGCCAAATCCCCTCCCTTCTGCCTCCTTCCTCACCATTTCCCAGGCACAAGCACAGAACGAAATAAATGCAAACCAAACACCGAGTAGGCTTCCCCCCCGCCAGGAAATTCTGAAACCGTTTGGATCTCTGCTTGCACTCAGACCCGGCAGACAGAGAAAATGAGCTCAAAGCGCCGTCACTCGGCACTTACGTTAGGATTCTGGGCCGGGAAGAACTCAGAAGGCGTCCCCCTCCTTCTGTGCCCATACCCCACCTTCCCTTCCTTTGCATCGGTGCCGAATATCCTTCATTCATAAATTAAACATGAGAAAGCCTGCCCTCATTCCTTCGAGATTCACGTAACGTCAGGTTATCTGTGTGATACTTCTCAATTTATAAAAATCTCTCAACTCAGTTAATTGTTCGATCTTCACGACACCCTGTGGCTTAGCTACTGTTACTATTCCCGTCTCACGGACAAGGAAACTGAGGCTCAGAGAAGCGAACGGTCTTGCCCAAGAGAGAGAAATGGGTAGATATTTGGGATGGGAGTCCGTGTCTTCTGACTTAAGGCCTTCCAGTACAACACAGCTGCCGTGTAAGTGCTGGGACCTCTTAATTGAGAGCGTCTATCTTTAGAAAGGTTTCATTACGATAGGAAATGACCCCGCTGAGTGCCAAGGCCAGGCGCAATTAATTTGAAAGTGTCCACTGCACTTCCGACACCAGTCAGTAGGGCGCCGAGGAACTCAGGCTAGCCTCTCTCTGCCAAGGGCCCGAGGGCCTGCAATAGCTAGGCACCGCCCTGGCCTGCGCCCTGGGGCTCAAGCCGATGTCGTGTGTGAGCCACCCACTTACAGCTCCACCTACCCATCATTCATTCATGCACGCACTCACTCATTCACCGGGCACTTCCTGTGTGCCAGGTCCGAACCGTTTCAGAATTTCCTGGGTGGGGGGGGAACCTACTCAGTGTTTGGTTTGCATTTATTTCACCAGCTCGTGAGAATGTGGATGGGAGATGGCGGAGACAGGCGCCCCAAACAGATAGACTGTGGAGTATGTCAGGTGGCACTAGGTGCTAAAAGTACAGGGGGGGCCTGGGGCGGCAGGTGTTGGTATTGACGGGGGAAGGAAGGAAATCTCATAGGGCGGTCAGCGAAGGCGGCCCCGGGAAGGGACATTGAAGCGGAGCTGGGAAGGAGCGAGTCACGTAGCTGGGCAGAGGAAAAGCGCTCCGGGCAGAGGGAGGAGCTGGTGCGCAGGCCCTGAGGCGAGGAGCGGAAGGGGAAAAACGAGGGCCGGGTGCTGGAGCAGCTGGCCCGCTCCACGCTGCGCCCCCAGAGGGGGCTACGCCCCAGGGTTCCCTGTCCTGCACTGCAACCATCTCCGGGGATTGTTCTTTTCTGTGTGTGCCCAGTGATCTCCGCGGGCAAATGGCCAGAAGTCAAATTTCCAGAGCCAAGAGTCTGCAATTTTAAAAGGCAGGAGCCACTTCCAGAAGCTTTCTCCTACAGCACGTTTCTTCTCTCCTCCCCACCCTTGCCCCTCTTGGTACGTTTTGCTCAGAGGCCCACATTAACCTTCCCCCAAATTGTTTACCTCCTGTACCTGCATGTTCAGAGAGCTCAATGGCCACCACTCGCCCAGAGGAAAAGGCTAAACTTTTTGGCCCCGGAACTCAAAGCTTCCTCCGTCTGCCCCCCGCAGATGTCTCCCATGCTTTCTCCTGCTGCTCCCTCACACAGTCTACTCGCTTCTCCAGCCGATGCTTCCTAGCGTGTGCCTGGTCGGGGAAAAATGGAAAGCTGAAAACTGAAGGGCGTCAGTCTGGTTGGTGGGGTCACAGTCAGCCAGCCGCCCCGACACTCCGCATCCCTCAGCCACACCTTGCGTCCTCTGTTTTCACTGGATCCAACACTTATTCTTTCAGCAAGCACATACCGTCACCTGCTAGAGGCAGGCTCTCTGCTAAGCATGGGGACCCCTAAATGGGTACGATTACGGCCCAGCTCTGGTGCCTTTCCCATTTCTCTCTCTGAATTCCTCCAACCCTACTGGGATTCTGCCTACCCTAGGAACCTCCTCGACTACCTGGGAGCCCACTCAGCTCCCTCCTCCCACCTCCCACAGAACCTGTTCTCTGCCTTCCGTTTGGCACTTGGCATGAGTTTAGCCACCGTCGCTAATATTATTTTTATTTTTTTAATGTTTATTTCTGAGAGAGAGAGAGACAGAGTGTGAGCAGGTGAGGGTCAGAGGGAGAGGGAGACACAGAATCTGAAGCAGGCTCCAGGCTCCAAGCTGTCAGCACAGAGTCTAATGTGGGGCTCAAACTCATGAACTGTGAGATCATAACCTGAGCCTGAGTCGGATGCTTAACCGGCTGAGCTACCCGGGCACCCCAACTCTGATTATTTTTTGATAGTTGTGTATTTCATCGCTCCAACTAGACTGGGGCTAGGAGAGGACAGGGACTGCAACTTATTTTACGTCTTTGTAATGGTCTCTGTGCCTAATGGATTCTCTGGTATGTTGTGCTTTCTTATCACGTATTGGTATGTTGAGGATCTGATTATGCTTCATCTCTGCTCAAAAAAAAAAAAAAACAACACTTGATAAAACCCAAATTCCTTAGCCTGGCATTCAAGACCTTCTCTTTAGGACTTGACTAAACATCACCTCCTCCAGGAAATCTTCCAGGAATGATTGTCTCAGGTTGAAGCTCGCCTGTGCCCTACGCATGCACACACACACACACACACACACACACACACACACACACACTCCTCTGCTGTCCTCTATCACA
>PITB01020813.1:0-30142 GCA_004024585.1 Paradoxurus hermaphroditus | reverse complement strand
CTAGATACATATCCAAAAGAACTAAAATCAAGAACTCAAAAAGGGGGCGCCTGGGTGGCTCAGTCGGTTGAGCGCCGACTTCGGATCAGGTCATGATCTCACGGTTTGTGAGTTCGAGCCCTGCATCGGGCTCTGTGCTGACAGCTCAGGGCCTGGAGCCTGCTTCCGATTCTGTGTCT
This sequence comes from Paradoxurus hermaphroditus, assembly GCA_004024585.1. Lineage (NCBI taxonomy): Eukaryota > Metazoa > Chordata > Mammalia > Carnivora > Viverridae > Paradoxurus > Paradoxurus hermaphroditus. The sequence continues at coordinate 29,963 of PITB01020813.1, read as the reverse complement.
CCCTCTTTCTCTGCCCCTCCCCTGCTCACACTCTGTCTCTGTCAAAAGCAAATAAACATTAAAAAGAAAAAAAAGAACTCAAAAAGATATTTGTATAACCATGTTCACAGCAGCGTCATTCACAATAGCTAACAAATGTCTATGGACAGATGAATGAATGAGCAAAATGTGGCCTATACATCCAAGGAAATATTGTTCAGCTTAAAAAAAAAAAAAAGAAATTCTGACACATGCGGCCAGCGGGATGGTCCTTGACAATGCCATGCTAAGTGAAACAGGCAGTCACAAAAAGATACATACCTCTTGCACGAGGTACCTCATGCAATCAAATTTATAAAGACAGAAAATAGAAGGGGGGGGGTTCATGGACCAGGGGAGGGAGGAGTGTTGTTTAATGGATACGGAGTTTTGCAAGATGAAAAGAGTGGCGGAGACCGTTTGCACGGTGATGGGACTGTACTTGACATGACTGAACTGCACACTTAAAAATGACTAGGATGTACATCTTCTGTTATGCGTACATTAGCACAATTAAAAGAAAACAGCCCCCACTGTCTGCCTGATCTAAGGCGCCTGCAATGTATAGCTTTTGTAGTATAAGAAACGGAGAAGTCACTTTGTAAAAAGGAACCACGTGATTCTAGTGGAGGGAGAGGTCCAATCCGGCAGGTAAACAGAACCTCGGTGTGGTGTGAGGAGAGCTAAACTACAGGTGAGGTGCTGCGGAGGCCCCAGAGACAGGCCCAAAGTCAGGTGGATGGGCAGGTGGTGGTGGACCCTCGAACCAGCTGTGGCAGCGAGCGGGAGGAAAGGCACGAGCCCGGGCATCCTGAGAAGTAGCAGACAGGCTTCAGGCACCAGCGGGCAGAGGGGGTGAGGGAGAAGGCACCTAGATTTTGGATGGGACGGCCATCCCCTGAGGCAGGGATACCCCAGCTGCAGCGGGACCGGGGGGACGTGAGGAGTCCCGTGTGTGCTGTGGTGAATCGGGGGTGCGTGTGGAGCCTCCAGGGGGAAGGTACCATAAACGGTCAGAGGAAGCAATCTGGAACTGACCTGAAGATGCAAGTGAGGAAACGGATGGGCCGCACAGGTGCCTGCTGCACCTGCGACAGTGTCAACTCTCCCGGGCGATCTGTCGAGAGACAGCAACGTCCTGGACAGGTGGAGGAGGGGAAGCAGCCTACCCGTGTGGGGAAGGGCAATCAGCTGGGGTGGTGACGATCCCTGTTCACCTCCAGGGACAAGGACACGGATGCCTTGTGGGGTCACAAATGACAATTTCACTGGAGGGTGTCTTGAGAGTTGGTGATGGGGAGGTCACTGACTCACTGATGCCCAGAGAACTAGATTTGTGGGTAAGGGAGGCTCGAGGGGCAGAAGGACTCCAAAAGAAGGTCATGGGGGCACCGCCTCTCAAGGGGAGTGGCGGCTCTGCGGGAGGAGGGGGGGGGCGGCAGGTGCCGGGCAGAGCCCACCTGCCAGCAGGAGACAGCCCAGCCCAGCCTGTACTCGCATCGCTTGCAGGAAGCCGTGCTTCATCCCGGAAGCAAGGGGGAGCCGGGAGAGTATTTTAAGCAGGGAAATGACATGGTTGGAATCGTGTTTGAGAACAATCTCTAGGCGGCAATGCGGAGGGTTGGATCCGAGCGGAACAGACAGGATACAGGAGACCCACTGGGAAATCTGTGGCAATTAAGCCCCTGATGTTCCTGATTGTTCTGTGTCTTAGGTCTTTTGCTCACAAGAGATTGTTTTCTCCTTAGAGAAGACAGGAGGCCTGAGCCTCCTGGTTACTGGATACTATATACACGTGCCTTAATTACAGAGGCTCAGGAGTGAGGAGGGTGTTGACTTAGAGGTGGGAGTGTATAAAAGTTCATTGAGCCCAGGGGCGCCTGGGTGGCTCGGTTGGTTAAGCGTCTGACTCTTGGTTTTGGCTCAGGCCACGATCTCACAGCTTCATGGGTTCAAGCCCCGCATTGGGCTCTGCGCTGACAGTGCAGAGCCTGCATGGGATTCTCTCTCCCTCTCTCTCTCTCTGCCTCTCCCCGTCTCGCACTCAAAATAAATAAACTTGTAAAGAAAGTTCATTGAGTCCAAAGGACTGTATTCTCTTCTCTTTTGGTTAGTTTGGGGGCTACCCTTCTCTCAAATTCCTGTTTCCTGTGGCCACTCGTTAAGCCCTGAGGTCTTGCCTCCACGGCACAGAAGCTGTTTCCTCTTCCTCCACTTGGCCTCCAAATCAATAACTCACCTGATGCGGTCAAAATCAACCAAACGCACTTCTGACTTCCCCTGTTTCTTCAGAAACCAGGAAGCAATGACGACGTTTCCTGGAAGTATCCGCATTAGCCCCACGAGTCCTAGGGGCTCTGCTGGGGGGAAACCACACACTTTACATCTCCTCAAAGTCCTCCCTTGCCCCAGAAAGGAAGAAAAAACACTGATGCAGAAACACTGACTCCCCGTCAGTGTTTAAGGTTATTAGACAAAACGATCACATTGTCATTCAGAGAGACCCTTGGCGATGGTGCGTGGCCTCATTGTGTGATTTGGTAACTCCGGAAGCAGAAGGTCCTGCTTGTCTTGTTAAAAAGGAGGAGGGTGGGCTTGTGAATCTTGATTACAAAATGTCCACGATGCCTCTCTCCTCTCTTTTTTTCTTCTTGGATCCTATCATTTTTTAAACCTCCCAACCACACCTGGTCTCTGGCATACGTACCTCCCGCACACTGCCACGCAGTCTTGGAAACATACAAAAAGGTTCCCACTTTGATGCTTTGAGGGTGAGAACACAAGGAAACGCGTGTGTTATTTTTGCCTGCCAGAGTCCAGAGGGCCCCCCGGGGGATGGCAGTTAAGATTTACGGTTCCGATAGTGATATGGAGCGGCGCCTGGGTGGCTTGATCAGTTAAGTGTCCGACTTCGGCTCAGGTTATGATCTCGTGGGGCATGAGTTCGAGACCTGCATTGGGCTCTGAGCTGTCAGTGCAGAGCCTGCTTCAGATCCTCTGTCCCCTTTTCTCTCTGCCCCTACCCTCCTTGTTTTCTCTCTCTTTCTCTCTCAAAAATAAATAAACTTAATTAAAAAAAAATGAGTAAGACAGAACCTATAAGCCCCCAGCAGAGGAACTGGCACATAGTAGGTAGTCGATAAATATTCTTCCCACTTGTCAACGAGGCGACAGAGTCAGTGGGCAGCTTGAATTCTTGGGGCGAGCATGTGCTAACATCACTCTGGAGAGAGGGCCGCGGGTGCTTTGTGGCCTATAACCACTCCAGGAAGCACTGTTTCATGTTAGCAAAATGGAACGGTGACAGAACTGAACACCGAAACTTGTGCCAGGCCCCAAAGAAAAGATGTCTCCAAGTTATTTTCTAAAATACCCACCAAGGTCCTGGTGAGTCAACAAGTATCTATTGACTTTAGTTTCAGCGACCATCAAGCCTTATTGATCTGAAAGCTAAATATCGACCAGATTGAGACTAAGGTCAATGCCGCCCTCCTGGGAAAAGAAATCTTACTATTAACTAAAACCTGCAGACGCTAGCCCTGATATTTTTGACTCGAAACTGCTGGTCAGACAGAGTCCTGGTCAAAGTCAGCTCTTTCCTTTATCATATATCGTCATAGGAATGAACTGGTTTCCAAACAGACTCGTTTCTGGAAAATTTGGTAGAGAAAACTTTAAGTCTTTTCGTCTTGTAAGCGATTAACAGATAATTTGGTTCTTAAGAAACATTATTGGAGATACTCCCATAAAACAAAGAATCCCTGTGATGCATATGATTAGATGCATAGAAATCATATAACTGTCCCGATGAACTTTCTGCATTGAGAGGAGCACACCAGCTCGAGCAAACGCACAAACAAAACCCAACAACGAAAACGCATTACTAAGACCAGAGTCATTTTTGGAAATACTGTTGACTCCACTGTTTAGAAGTGGTTCCCCAGTGCCTAATGCAGCATTTTGTCCCCCAGAAGTGTACAACTGATTTTTGTTCAATGGATAAGTGAGAGGGGGCCCCCCAGGCTGTGGACTAGGGATAGTGGTCCATTTAACAACAACAACACTGCAAAGGGGCCGTCCACTGGGGCAATACCCCCATGAGTTGTGGGAGCTCACTTTTCTTGAACAGAGTGTGTGTCCTCATGTGCGAAACTGGGGACCGGGAGTGCAGAACTTATTAGGAGAATTAACCATGGCAATAGGCATAAAGCACTTTTTTGGGGGGCACCTGGGTGGCTCAGTCGGTTGAGCGTCCGACTTTGGCTCAGGTCATGATCTCATGGTTTGTGAGTTTGAGCCCCACGTCAGGCTTTGTGCTGACAGCTCAGAGCCTGGAGCCTGCTTCGGATCCTCTGTCCTCTTCTCTTTCTGCCCCTCCCCTGCTTACTATCTCTCTCTCTCTCTCTCTCTCTCTCTCTCTCTCTCTTCCTCTCCCCCTCTCTCTCTATCAAAAAAGGAAAAGGCACTGTTTTGGCCGTCTCTCTAGGATATATCCACAGAATGTCAGTAAATAGCCTTTTCTGCTTGTACCAGGGGTAAGATTCTGGATTAGAACCAATAGCTCTGAACAACTCAGAGAGAAAGTAAGGTGGGAAAATTTAAAACGCATATCCTTTTTTGAGGTTGTTGATAAATATCAGAACATAGAGAAAATATCTGAAAAAGATACACAGGTACACACATGGGCAGTGAGGCGCACAGCTGAGGAGTGAGGGAAGTTGATAGGTTTAGCTTTTATGCTCAGCTGAGTTTCCAAAATGACCAGAGATCTATTAAAACCAGTGAAGACTGTGCTGCCACCTTCGAGGCCAAGACAGGAACAGGCAAGAGAGCAGGGCTGGTGAGGAATTCCTGATGATATGAGCCAGGTGGAATCACCCTGAATAAAAAGCCCATCAGAGCCCACAGTTCACTGCAGGCGAAACAAGTCTTTCTTTGGAAAACATGAACCAGCCTCTCCGGTAGAACAGCAGGAAACCTGGGCACGAAGCACGAGGGGCAGGGACAAGGCTGGGTCAGAAGAGTCTGTCAGAAGCCACCATACCCAGGCTCCACTCTGAGGCAAAAGTCCAAATGAGCTGGTTAAATGCTGTGTTTCACCTTCAGAAGGACCGGATTCAAGCCTGCGTGACCCCGGCTTCCATCGTGCCCCTTACCGAATTGGCATCTCGCCGCCCATCTGTAAAATCAGGATGACAGAACCCACTCTACTGAGCTAGTGTGTAGAGTCAGCGACAAACCTCTATCATGCTAGACACTGCTCTGGGTATGGAGCATACAACAGCGACCTCGGCTGACAAGCTCCCTGCTTCATGGGCCATACATTCTGGTAGAAGGGAGAGGCAACTAATAGATAAATACGGAATACGTCAGGGTGCCTCTCATGGGTGAGCAGTGTATTATATAGGATTTCAAGGTTTCTCCATCAAGGTGACATCTGAATAGAGACCTGAGGGGGTGAGTAGATAAGCCACAACTATATCCTGGGGACAACGTTCCAGGCAGAGTGAACAACTGGTACAAAGTTCTTTCCAGAACATTCTTGGTATGTTTAATGACTAGCAAGGGGGCGGTGTGGCCAGAAAGGAACAAGGAAGGAGGTCAGTGGCAAAAATGTTGTCACAGAGGTAATGGGGGTTAGATCATATTCAGCCAAGCTTTCCAATATGGTAGCCATTAGTCAAATGTGGCTTTCAAGCACTTAAAATGTGCTTCTGAAATGAGTGTGCAGTAGGTATAAAATATACACTGGATTTTGAAGCCTTTGTATAATAATAAGCATGAAAATATTTCATTAATAATTTTTGTACATAGTGTATGTTTAAATGATAGTATTTTTGCTATATTGGGTTAAATAAACCATATTATTAAAATTGGTTTCATTTGTTTCTTTTTACTTCTTTATTGTGGCTACTAAAAAAATTAAATCACATATATGGCTTGCATGGTATAGAGCATTTTAGGCCACAGTAAGGAATTTGACATTTATATTCAGCAATATGGAAAGTAAATAGAACTACACAGAAACTGCTTAGCATATTTCTCAGAACAGAGTTTTATCACACTAGAATTCCATTCACAGAAAAATTGCTCAAATGTAAAGGCAAATAAAGATATGTGGGGGAAAGACATTAGATTCGAGAAAAAAATAACAAAACTAGTAAATTTTTGGTTCGAATAATTGTTTAGAATATAGTGATGAATGGATAAAGAAGAGGTGATATATAGATGTAGATATATATAGATAGATACACAGTGGAATATTACTCAGCAATGAAAATGAATGAAATCTTGACATTTGCAACAATGTGGATGGAACTAGAGTAATTATGCTAAATGAAATAAGTCTGTCTGAGAAAGACAAATTCACCCATATGTGGAATTTAAGGAACAAAACAGATGAACACAGGGGAAGGGAAAGAAAAATAAGATGAAAACAGAGAGGGAGGCAAACCATAAAAGACTCTTAAATACCTAGAATGAACTGAGGGTTGCTGGAGGGGAAGGGGGGTGGGGAGAAGGGCTAAATGGGTCATGGGCATTAAGGAGGGTACTTGTTGGACGAGCACTGGGTGTTATGTGTAAATGAGGCATCACTGGGTTCTATTCCTGAAACCAATACTACACGCTATGGTAACTAACTTGAATTTTTAAAAATGTTTAATGTTTATTTTTGAGAGAGAAAGAAACAGAGTGCAAGTGGGGAAGGAGCAGAGAGAGAGGGAGACACAGAATCTGAGGCAGGCTCCAGGCTCCAGCACAGAGTCCGACGCAGGGCTGGAACTCACGAACCATGAGATCATGACCTGAGCCGAAGTTGGACACTTAACCGACTGAGCCACCCAGGCGCCCCAACCCACTCTGAATTTAAATAAATATTTTTTTTTAAAGAAGATTGTAGTGATGAAGTCGAATGAAACTGGCAATTAATGATTATCAAAATATGAAGCATAAAGTAAAATAAAAAAGGATCTGACAAACAGATAAAACTGCGTACATCCCTAAATTCCCAATGCGCCAGAGAAAAACAGGCAAAAACAGAAAAGTATGTCATTGTAGCCATCCTCATAGATGTGCACTTTCTGCCTTTTAACTTCCACTGCCATGATGTCGATGAGGTAAAATACTTTTCACGAGCTAACTGACTCTTTGTGTATCTCCTTTCGTGACATGTGTGTTTCAGACTTTTTTTTTTTTTTTGGTAGCCTTGCCCTTTATGTCCTATTGATTTGTAGGTGTTCAGACATTTTTGAAAAGAACCCGTTGTTAGATGTATGCTTGACAGATTAGACATGCAATTAGACAAGCGTACGGTCTTTGTCTAATTTTTGTAAAGTGGGGCTTATGGGTCATTTTTCATATGGATATCCAACAGACCCATCACCCTATACTGAAAAGCAATCCCTCCACTGCCCTGCAATGCCACTTTTGTCATAAATCAAGCGACAATCCCTACTTAGATCTGTTTGGTGCTCTTTATTCAGTTCCTTTGATCAACGTATCTATCTTGGTGCTAATACCATAGTTTATTAATTATTGTGGCTTTAAGGTAAATCTTGAGAATTGGTATATGAACTCTCCACTGTTTCCTTTTCCTTCAAGATTATCTTGGCCACATTTTATAAGAAGGTTGCCAGTTTCTCTCCCTCTCTGTCTTTCCCTCTCTGTCTATCTCTCTGTGTCTCTCTTTCCCTCTCTCATACAAATATACAACTGCTAAGCAACACTGGAAACAAAGTAAATAACAATATAATTAGAAACTTAAAGTCGTTCATGTCCATGCGCACACACGGATATACATTAGCAAATAAATAAATAAGAGAAGGTGCTCAGCTCTTCTTTACAGAAGAATTTCAAGTAGTAAAAGTAGAGGGATTAAGGAAAATAAAAAATCACCATTAGTACTCCGTACTAATAACTGCTACAAGCAAAATCCACTGATGAATGCTAACTGGTGGGTAAAAGTTCAAGGAGAAACAGGATATTTGCTTAGACTTGATGTATCGCCCTTGAAATATTTATTAATCACTGTGATGTTCACATAGGTCCACAAATTCTTGATACTCCTCCCTCAGGACAGGGAGCTTCTCTCCTTCCCTTGGATGTGAACCAGACGTAGTGACTGGCTTCTAACAAATAAAGTTTGGAAAGCAAAAAATAGTAACTTTGTAGGGAGAAGCCTGGCACACGCCACCGTAACCAAGCGATCGCGATTAATGTCACCTTTAACAAAGCGTATCCACATCATGCATCTCCGAAAAGACGCTCCGAGAAGAAAAGATCACCTCTGCATTCTGCTCCACAATCCAGAACCTCATCCCATCTCTACTCATCAGAAAACCTCAGAGAGCGCCAAATCAAGGGACGTTGTAAAAAATAACTGGTTACTACTCTTCCAAAGTGTCAAGGCCATGAAAGAAAGGGAACGACCGGGGAATGTCACAGAGTGGAGGAAACTCGGGACACATGACAACTAAATGCAACGGGATATCTTGGACCGGGTCCTGGAACAGAAAAAGAACATGAGTGGAAAAACTGCTGAAATCTGGTCAACGTCTGGGGCGCAGCTAATGGCCACGTGCCATTATTTTGACAAATACACCACGGCTCTGTGAGATGCTGCCATTAGGAGAAGCTGGGTGAAGGGCAGAAGCAAACTCGCCGGGTTTTTTTCCAACCCTTCTGTGATCCTAAAGTCATTTCAAAATAAAAAAGCTATGACATAATTTCTGGAAGGTTCTTCAGCAGTCTCTCCAGAGTGGTGATCAGGTAAATGTATGTAAGCAGGCCCATATTCCATTTTATGCCTTCCTGAGTGTGGCGTTTTTTCTTTCTTTCTTTTTGAAAGACAGCATTTATAATGAAACATGTGTTCTATTTTGCTTTTTAGAAAGCCACTCTGGGAACAAGATGTGAGGAGAAGATGTCTCGAAAGCTGACCCAAGCAGAGAGAATGTCTTTGCTGATCAAAGCACCAAGAACTCTCGGCATGATTGGAGTCGGTAGAGCTATGCTTGGGCTTTGCGGTGCGTTTAAGGCTTGAGGGGACAACAACAAACAGAAGAGGGTTACTCACCAGGGCGACTTTCCTTTGTGGTTTCAGCAGCTTCGGTTTATGGAACGTGGCGGCTATGGGGGCTGTGGAAGTGTGTCAAGAGTTAAGGTTGCGATTCTCCCCGGACTCTTAATGTCCACGTATCATGGGCCACACAGACATACTCTGTGGAGACTCACGGACCCCTTCCTGCCCCTATGGAAGAACTCCCGTTTCTGATCTAGATACAGTGGGTGCCCCTCAATGGAGAGCAATTCTCCCCCAGTCTTTGGCCGTGTCATCCTTTTCCATCATCAAGGTTAATGAAACAACTGTGCATAAAACACCACCAGCTACAAAGTGATCAGGTGTGCAGGCGAGAACCAGGTGTGTTTGGTAAAGGCCGAGCCTGGGAACTTCCGTGGGGGTTCATTCTAACTACATACTTTCAGGGAAAGCAGTGACCTTGACCCTCATGGCAGCCCTGAGAGGTCATCCGGGAGGGTCTTATGGTCTCCACTTAACAGAGGAGAAAACCCAGGCTCTTCTCCACAATGTCATGTGATGAGCATTTCAAGGATTTGGAACATGAACTTGACCTTGAAAGTCAGACAGACCTCACCTCCAAGCCAGACTCCATCACTTAGCTCTCTGAGTCTCACTTTTACCTTTGGTTAGGTAGGGTACTACCTACTCTGATTCAATGAGATGTTACGGCAGGGTTCTCTACCCCTTTTCTCCCCAGATCTACACTTGTTATGCCTCCCAGAATGCCCAGGCCTTCCATCCTTTCTGTCCACCCGATGTGTGTTCACCCTGAGCACCAGCGGCATTCACCACACGACCCCAAGGGTCCCCCTAGGGGACAGCCTGTGAAGCCCCACCTGAGGGATAAAATGTATTTTGTCTTGTTATTTAAATCGTTTATCTGGGAAGTCCTAGTACTTCCAACTACATTTCAAACTATTTGAGGTATGAACGTCTCCCAAACTGGCCATGGTTGTTTTAGGAACTATCTGTAGATGGTCTTCATTCTCCTAAGACATGAGCAGTTCTCTCCTCCAGAAACACCCATCTTTCTCACCCATGTTGCTCTACATCATAATTGGAAGCAAAGACTAATCCTCATTTTATCCCCAAGACCAATCCGAAATAAACCTGGTTGACATCTTTAGAAAAATCAGAGGCTTCTTTCCCTCGAACGAGCCAAGACGTTGACAGCCCCTTGTCCCACCTATGTGCAGAGCGTGTTAACAATTGAAATAATAGTTTTAAATATATTTTAGTATGGATGGAATATACTGTGGAATCAGTCTGTGTATGTTGATCCCCCCCACCTCCCACTAAAGCATGCTGGGCCAGTGCACCACCCCCACCCCCACCTCAGTAATGGGGCTCAGTTATGATCAGAATCTAGGTGGGGTTCTCCAAGCCACATAATCACTGGATATCATGTCTTTCATCTGTCTACTCCCCCTGCCCCGATCCCACTTCTAACCCCAGACCCACCCTAGATCAGTCGTGCCGGTTCCCACATGGGGAATTGGAAGCTACCTTCCTACCTTTGGCAGGGACTGCAGGAGGAACATCGGCCTTCTCCTTCCGCCTCTTGCCTTTCTTGGGTTGCAGTGGGGCCAAGCTGGTCACGCTGGTAACAGTCTCCCCTGAGCTACAGAAGAGAAGAGTCTTGGTGAAGGCAAAGTCAGATTTGTTGCAGGGAAAGGGAAAGGAAGCAATAGTTTCTGTGTGCTTCCTGGGGGCCTCTCTAAGGTAAGGTTATCTTACAGCTGGATTGGGATCACTCTATGTTTCTCTCCTGGGATGTCTGGAGGTCTGGGACTGACCTGCGGCCAAGATAAGGATGTAGAGATGAGCTAGTCAGTGGTTTATAATGTGCTTTTTAAAGTTCACAGATCCCTGGAAAGCTCCAGGACCAGCTTGCCTACAGGGTTACAGACGTATAGATTGATAGTTTACACTGGTTTCATGAGTTACACAGTCTGGCTTGGCCACATCACTAGTAGGGTAGTAAGATACCATTTGAAACTTCTGATCGAGCTTCTGAAAAACCAAGATTCTTTGCATATATTTTTGTGGTTCACAATCCAGAAACAGAGCCCTTCCGTAAAAGGGAGAAAGGAGCTTGGGAGTTGCACCTGGAAGTCTCCAGGGTACTCCATGATGGTTCACGCTTTCTTCTGGAAGTATCCAGGGTCCTCCATGATTGTTCACATTTTCTTCTCCTGCTGTACCTTTACCATTAGTAGAGGGTAAGTGGCTTCACCCTGAGGAGGGCTGTGGCTGTTTTCAGTTATCTGGTTCCGTATCATCACTATATCAGATTCTTGCATGTGCTGCCCACGGTAACCCAAAATGACGGCACAGGTAAGACACAAAGGTGCCCAGACAAAAGATACAAACACAGACTGGCTTGATGTGAAACCTTGATCCTGTATGTGGGATGGAGTCTACAGACTTTATTAAATGGCTATCACTCTGATTTCAAGTGCATCGTATCGGCTCCATAGGGAAGCCCCTCTTGGAATCTGTGGTCCTGAGGCACACGTTCCATCCAGACACGTGCAGTTACCAAGACAGTCTATCTCCCTAATACATAAAGACTTTCTAGAAAGCCTTAAGACTATGACCAACTGCCTAATAATCAAAATGAAGGAAGGCAGCAAACAGATATCACAAAAGAGGAAAGGCCCTTACCTATGAATACATGCTCAAGCTCCCTCACAAAAAGAAATCCAAGTTAAAACATACTGCACTTCCTTTCTCCACATATCAGAACGGCAAAGATCACACTGGCGCCAAAGCACTATTTTGCCAAGAATGTAGACAATTGGGCACTCAGATGTATGGCTGGTACGAGTGTAAACCCTTCCCAAAGGAGAATAACTTGCCAATAAGAATAACTTGGCAATTGGAATAATTTGGCAATCACAATTACAGAGGCTTATACTCTGACCCAGCGATTTCACTTCCGGGAATTTATTCTGTGGATATCCTTGCACGTGTTTGAAATGTACATATAAGATTCGTCCTCACAGTGCTGTTGTTAATAGCAGTGAGACCCAACTGTCCATCAGCAGGGGACTGGTTAAGGAAATGATGATGAATCCACCAACCCACACGGGGGGTTCTCGGGAGCCGCAAAAAGGAGTAAGAAGCTATTTATGTGTGATGAGAAAAGATACATCGGTAAGTGGAAAAGCTGGGTGTTGGACAACGTGTAACACACGCCCCTTTTGTCTAAAAACAGGGAAAAATAAAATTAAATTAAATAATATATTAGCATTTGCATACACGTGCATAAAGAAATTCTGGAAGTATTCACAAGAATTTTAAAATAGTGGTTCCTGACAATGGGGTTGCTGAGGAACTAAGCAGACAGGCGACTGGGCAGGAAGAATTCTCACTATATATATTTTTAGTCAATTATTTAAATTTTCAATTTTAATTATTAAACCATGTGACTGTATAATCACTACAAAACAATAAGTTAAACACAAATAAATAGCTCTATATATTTAATAAAAGAATGCAGGCTATTCTAATATTGTCCTAGAGTTTTAAAAATGAACAAAGATTGGGGGCGCCTGGGTGGCTCAGTCCGTTAAGCGTCCGACTTCAGCCTAGGTCAAGATCTTGCCATTCCTGAGTTCAAGCGCCACATCAGCTCTGGGCTGACAGCTCAGAGCCTGGAGCCTGTTTCAGATTCTGTGTCTCCCTCTCTCTCTCTGCCCCTCCCCCACGTGTGTGTGTGTATGTGCGCGCGCACGCACTCTCTCTCAAAAATAAATAAGCTTGAAAAAAAATTTTAAAAATGAACAAAGATTGACTCACACATTGTGGGAAAAATTCCAAGAATACGGATCACACTGAGTTTCCCCAAAGACGGCTTATTTTTACTGGGAACTGAAACTCTAACTGGCCACGGGTTTAGAGTGCAAGGTCAACTGTGTAAACTCACAAATACCCCAGAGGAATGCGCGTTTACAAAATGCTGACCACTGAGAGGAAACGAGGCATCAAAAACTCTCAGAATTGCTTAAACACACAACCACACGTACAGCTTCATCTCATAACTTTAAACTCTCAAAATGTTTATTTTTTTCTTTCCATTAGAAATTAATGCATGTTCATGTTTTCAAATGGTAATTACAGGCAGAGAGAAAAAAAAAAAGAAAATAAATAAGTCTATCCTAACCCAAACACAACCTTCTTAAATATTTCCAGTCTTTTTCCTGTTTCTTGTTTAATTTTTTAATGGACTTTATTTTTTTAGAGAAGTTTTAGGTTCACGGCAAAACTGAGCAAAGGGTAAGAGATTTTTTTCATAAGTCCCCCACTCACCCCCTCCTGCTCGTGTGGGGCCTCCCCCATTATCAACACCCCTCGCCGTGGTGGGACATTTGTTGTAAATGATGAACCTACATCAATGTATCATTAGCATCCAAAGTCCAAAATTTACATTAGGGCTCACTTTGGGTGGGTTCCATGGGTTTGGACAAATACATAATAACGTATCCAGCACTGTAGTATCATAAAGAACGGTGGTACTGCCACAAAACCCTCTGGGTTCCGCCTATTCATTCCTCCTGCCTACCCCCAACCCTTGGCAACCACTGATCTACTTACTGTCTCCATAGTTCTGTCTCCTCCAGAATGTCGTATAGGTGAAATCCTATGCTATGTAGCCTTTTCAGATTGGCTTCTTTCACATAGTAATAGGCATTTAAGTTTCCTCCATGTCTTTTCCTGGATTGATAGTGCATTCCTTTTTAGCGCTGAATGATATTCCATTGTCTAGATGTACCGCATCTTACTTATCCATCCCCCTACCATAGGGTATGTTGGTTGCTTCCAAGTTAGAGGTATTATGAATAAAACTTCCACAAACACCCACATCCAGGTTTTTGTGTGGACACAAGTTTCAACTCTTTCTTGGTCTTTATCCATTGTGTGTTTCTGTCGTATCGTTTTATAATTTTGCACCCTTCTTTTTACCTAATCTATATTTTCTGCATTGTTACATCTTTATACCGTTCCAGTCAGAAGGTAGGTATGCCACAGTACTCAACCAGTTCCCTGACGTCCAAGTAATACTTGATAGGTGAGTAATATTGTTACAAATATATTCGTGCATAACGGTTTTCTACTCTTAGACTTTTTTTTAGGTTAGATTCTTAGGGCTGGAATTACTAGTTCACGGAGGAGGATCATTTTAAAGGGTATTTAATTCCCACTCTCAAAATGATTACCAACAAGTTAGTACTACTTCATAACCACTCGGTCAACGGACAAGGGTACTTCTGTTTTCAGCCTCTGTAACACCCGGTTTACCAGCATAGAAAAATTACTTCACAAATAAAAACTTGATCTCCCTTCTCCTCGCACTTCTCTGACAGTGAGGATGAACATTTCCAGTGTTTGTGTCATCGCGTTTCCTCTCTCACGAGTGATGTGTGGACATCTGCCGTTATTTATCAGGGTTTCGCGTTTCCTTAAAGATTTGCATGCACCTGCCACCTCAGTCGGACATATTTACTGCAAACATTTCCCCCAATTCCCTTTGAATTCTGGCTTCTTATTCATACACAGTGATTCGTAGCTTTCCGCTAAACATTCGATATTTTTCTTTCTGTCTGTCGCCTCTGAGCCTGGACCGTCCTCACCAGCCATACCTCACACCCTGCAGAATCAAAGATTTCCTCCTTCCTCTTCTTTTTTCTTGGACTCAGCTCTTTAATATAAAGTGAATGTTCTGGGACATGATGTATATAAATGTATGTTATCAGGCCCAGGGCTTTCGGTAAGCTAAAAAAGATTTGCTTTGTCATCACCGTTTTCCTTCAAAACAGCAAAACTGCACTGAACTAAATTTAGCCCTCATTCGTACTTCAACGATGAGAATTCCTATACAATGAGTCACCCCAGTGACGCGAGAGATGATTTCTCTCGCACAAAATATTATGTCTCTCAATGAGCCAGCAAGCCAGGTAGAAATTTTCGACAAAGTAAGTCCGCTTTACGATTTCACTGACAGGAAAGTTATTTTATATCTTAGGTTGGAACGGGACTGTGTTTTGTCCCGGACACAAGGGAGTGAGTGTTGCTGGAGACGGTCAAACCGAAAACAGAGAGAAAACAGGCCGGAAACTCCATCTAAATGAGAGAGCTGTGTGGTTGGAAGGCAGAGCTCTTGGTGGAAAGCAGGGCTGTCTTTCTGGTTCCCACAAGGGCTGCGTGGCTGGCACACGTGAGAGGTATTGTAACAGGTACAGGGTTCTGGCCGGGACACCTCTCACAGGCGTCTCCCTCCCACAACAGCTGGGCACCTCTGCTCTGTGACACCTGGTGGTCAGATCCAGTGAACGGGCACTGGACAAGGGGCAGAAGGCCTGCACTGAAGCAGGGGTCACTCTCACAAGAGAGGTGACCTTGGGCGAGTCACTCATTTCCTGGGCCTCATCCCACAATCGGTAAAATGGGAAGATGTACACTTGCAATCAATCTCACAGGGCTATTATTAGGGTCGGATTGGCTGGCACAGCCTAAAGCAGACAAGACAAGAAGGGGCTCATTGGCACTGACCCAAATCCCTGGTGTGTGAGTGCCCCGGGGGACGCTTCCCAGTGTCACCCAGGGAGAATAGTGTTGCCACCCGGGTATCTCCACGGGCACCATGTCTTGGCCCTGACGTCTACCAGTTTCGACTTCAACTTTGATCAAAAAATCTTTCTGCCCAAGATAGTCGAGCAGGCCCTCCTGTGGCCACAGATACAGGACCGGCACAGCAACAGCAGGCAGGTAAGGAGGAGGGAGAGGCTGTACCCCCGAGTGGCCCCAGGACACCAGATGAGCAGGCGCCCTGGCTTTTTCTAAGTATTTAACAAATTGTGAGCAACTATTCTCCGCTGAACTTTAGTTAATAAAAGCTACGTGCGTCTCTATCCTATGCAAGCAACGGGAAAAGCACATGATATCCGTAATCTCCGGCCCTCCCAGATGGGAAAATGGAGGCTTGGAGAGGTCCAGGCAGGAGACGCGGGATCCGATCCAGGGCGGCCTGCCTCCTTGGCCCTGAAGCAAGGATTCTGGGCCCAGCCCAGACAACAGAGAATAAGAAAACTAGGACAGGAAGAGGGTAAATCAAGCCAGATCCACAGTGGCTGCTCTGGGCTGAAGCCAGCTCCCGAAAGAGAAGGTACCGAAAGGCGATATCAGCGTTCCACTGCGTTTAAGTCTGTACTAAGTCTGGGGCCGTTACGGCTGTTAAGGCCCTGCCCGGGTGGGAGGAAGAGGGGCCAACTCGAGTTCTGGGGACTCGGAGGCAAGAGCTGTGCTGGTGTCCAAGACCAAGGGCCATCCTGGACTGTCCCAAGACTGGACAGAGGAGGAGGGGAGCACAGTTCCTGTACCTGGAATTGTCTGGAATAAGTGATGTCGGCTGCCCAAATGGAGGGGGTAGGCTGGCCACATGGAAATCCGGCGTCTCTATAGCTAAGAGTGTTCGGGAGTAGGAAAAAAACAACACCACGGCACACACTGAGCTGATCCCACCAAAGAACATAATTATAACTAAGACCCAGCCACATCTTGCTTCCATAACTAAATGTGAGATCAAAGCACCCTCATAATGAACCACAGTGCCTGTGGCATAGGGTCCTCACCCATCCATCAGTGACCGTCCCAACACCCACCTCTCTCTGGGATAATAGTAGAGGTACAGCCATCCACGCTGAGGGGTTTTCATACAACCAACCCTCGCGCCCCCAGATGCCAAGTGTTTCCTTTGGTCCCTGGCAATCTTCGTGCCTCAAAATAGGAACTGTGAATCAAAACGTTTCCTTGAGGTCTGTTTAATCTTGTTTCCTGTTGAGTGAGCAGGCGCCCTCAGCCCTGGGCACACAGCAGTCCGTCATATGCTGCAAGGGGGATTTGCTGCCCTCCGAACTGTGATGCCAAGTGTTGTCTGTCAATCAAAAGAACCCAGCCCCAGCTCAGGCTTCCTGGAGCCATTCTCCCCCCCACCGCCCCCTCCCCCGAGTCCTTCTGCTCCATGCGGTCTTTGAAAGTCATTGCTTTAGGTGCCTGTTTTATCTTCAGAAATGTCCATGTGCTTCCTTTCCTCCTGCCCACAAATCTCTGTTTTGACAATGACGATGCCTGATACGGGTCCCCAGAGGACCATGAGCTCCTTGCCAAGCAGCTCTGTGCTCCCTTTTCCAAGATTTCATGCAGCACACGTGTCACCCCGTAACCCTATACCCTGCAACATCGAGTGTGGAATCTTGAAGGAGGAACGCTG
The DNA here is from genome assembly GCA_004024585.1 of Paradoxurus hermaphroditus. Classification (NCBI taxonomy): domain Eukaryota; kingdom Metazoa; phylum Chordata; class Mammalia; order Carnivora; family Viverridae; genus Paradoxurus; species Paradoxurus hermaphroditus. The sequence continues at coordinate 12,591 of PITB01020813.1, read as the reverse complement.
ATCTCAACAACTATGGTGGCCACTCACGGTCATGATCAGTTACAGTCAATTGTATCTCAACAAGCTGGGGGAGGGTAAAGTACAATTACAGCGCCCCACCCCCAGGTTGGCTGTCATGGAGAAAGGCCAATGACTCGTGTAATTAGGGCACATTTCCCGACGTCTCTCTCTCGGCTTCGGAGCGTGCTCCAAGGGCTTCTCCTGCCACTGGACTATACCACACGGCAAGAGCTGCCTCAAAGCTGCAGGACTCCACTCTCAAGATGGACAAAGGGTACCACCCACTCACGGTGACTTCCTTGAAATGACTCATTTTTACAAATGAGTAATACATTTCTGAACACAGAACCACATGCAGTATGCAGTGAGCGTTTCGTGGGTCTCGCCTACTATCGTCTTACCAGTATTATCATCATCATTATTATGGAACTTCTCTCAATCCTCAAATAGGGAGCCAGACATGACAGAGTTCTCTGCAACCTGAGCCACAACCTGCGCACCTAGAAATGAGCGGCAGACCCTTGGCGGTCACGGCGCGTTCTTCTCTGCTGCTTCCATTCTGTGGAGTTTCCGCACGCACGTTCCGAGCAGCATCAGAATTAAGCTGCTCCTTTGTGAGGGAGTTGCCAAAGTGTCTCCCCGTCCACAGCCTCCGTGGCCTTTTATCATAAATGGCTTACACAACCGGAGAGGTTCTGCGGGGCGCCGTTGTGAAAGCTCTTCCTTTGCAGTCCCTGCCGGCTTCTCGAAGCCTGAACAGAGGCTTTGCCAGGCCACCGGTTTTGTTTGTGAATTTAAGATCTCTGCAAACGAACTGGTAAGATCATGCCTCATTAATACTTAGTGGTTCCACGCAGTATTCTCGTCTTGGGTCATAAGAATAATGGCAGAGAGGTGACTGGGGTTACATGCCCTGCATCTATCGCCTGCACCGTGGAGGGTATGTGTTTGCCTGGGATTAGCCCCACCCACCCTCTGGCCACCATGCTGGGTTCAGGACAGTCCCCTACCACCAAGATGCAGTTGTGTTTGCTGGTCATGAGGCCTGGTGGGAATGCACCTGCTACCAACTTTCTCTTCCCCAGGGGAGCCAGCCTGGTCTGAGGATACGCCAATCCTTGAGGCCACATAGCCCAGAGACAGGCTGGAAATGGACGCCATCACCCCAACAACACTGTGTCTCCTAGCCAAAGCTGCCCGGAGGCCCACCCACTGCAGCACCCCTAGTTAGATGAGCCAGCCAAGTCCCTTCCTGGGTAACACCATCTGTGCTAGCTTCCTGTCACCTGGAATCAGAAGGTTCGTAAATAGTACAGAGGGCTAACTATTTATCTAATAGTTGGCAGTTTTATTCCTGTTCATAGTCTGGGGAGACTAATTTGTGCCTTGTAGGGTTTTATGAGGATTAGAAACAAATCCCATAAAGTATTCACAAGTGGAGGTACATGGGCACGCCGTGAGTAATTATGAGGAATTAGCTCACAGCCACTGCTGTCTCACTGAGTCCTCACAACGACCCTGAGCAGTGAGGACAAAAGCAAATTTGCACCCGTTTTGTGGAGGGTGAAAAATTCTCGAGTGGCCCAAGGTCACCAAGCTGCTGGGTATCACGGCTCCAGCTAACACCAAATCCAGGTGGAATGTTTTTTTTTTTTTTTTAATGTTTATTCATTTTTGAATGAGAGAGTATGAGAGGGGGAGGGGCAGAGAGAGATGGGGACAGAAGGTCCAAAGCAGGCTCTGAGCTGACAGCGGCAAGCCCGATGCAGGGCTCGAACTCACAAACCGTGAGATCATGACCTGAGCCAAACTCAGTCGCTCAATCGACTGAGCCACCCAGGCGCCACTGGGTGGAATGTTTTTTACATGATGCCAGGAATAATGACCAGGCTCCATCTCACAGGCTGGTCCTATTCATACCTTCCTCTGCCTGGGGACTAGGGAGGGACATTAAGCCTGGGAGCTGGGGTAAGGGTGAGGATAAGAGGCACAGCAAGGATGTCAGGGATGCGGGATGGGGGAGAGGAGCCGCACGGCCACGTCTGCTCTCCCTGCCCTCACCACCTTGCTTGCTCAGGTGAACGTGGCCAGAGGAGAGGCATTCAGCATGCGTGTGGGCTAAAACCCAACCAAAGAACAACAATGGCTGGAGCATCTGCAAATCGATGCCTATACCCAGAGCGCATGGACCTCTCAAGGTCAGGAGATGCAGGGGGGGCCGCAGCCAAGGGTTCCTAGCCCCTTCCCACTTCTGCTTCCATTGCCCTGACTCTCTCCAGCGTCTCCTTCTGGTTCATCTGTGTGAATGCCAACACCGAAGCACTCCCAGTCACGTCGGAGCTTCCCAGCGTGTCTGGGACAAGCGCACCAGTCCTGGAGCCAGGGGGCCTGGGCTGGCATCCTCGAAGCTTCACCACTGCCTGGCAAAGACCTCGCCATCATCGACACTCTCTTTGTATCAGCTTCCATCTGGAGAATGGGACAATCACTCACCCACTCTTGGGGTTGTGGTGAGGCCTGAAGAAGACGGTATGTGTCGATGCTGAGCCCTGTGCCTTTCCCCTGGCATCCGGCCCTGCCACCCCCTCCAGCCTCTCCTCCCTGCTGCTCCGCCCTGTATCTCCAGGGCTCCTCACCCTCATGGACCAAGTGACCCCAGCCCCCCAGCCTTTCACCCCCTGTACCTCTCCCTCCCCACTTCGATGTGCTGCCCTCCCCCTACCCTTTTCTGGAACACTCTTACTTCTCTTTCAATACTTGGCCCGAATTTCCCATGCAGGATGCCTTCCCTACTTCCCACAGAGCCCTGAGACAGGGTTAGGTGCGCCTCGTCTGGGTTCCCGTGACAGCTTAGGGGGCACCGCCTGGGTGCTGCCACGGTTTTGCGCCTCTAGGTGTCCCATTCGATGCGGAACTCACGGGCATGGGCTGCGTGCTGTTTTATTCTTGCCCTATGGGCCTTACGAGAAATCCTATACAGAAGAATCACTCGTAAGTGTGACTGAATAATAACCGAACCTTTTGCATAGAGCTCGCCATTCACCGGGACTAGCGGAAGCACTCTACACTAACGAACTCATCCAATCCTGCCAACAATGCTATGTACTAGCTTTGCCCCCACTTCGTCAGAGAGGCGGTAAAGCTGGCCAAAGGCACACCGCCATCAGTGGCAGAGCCCAGACTTGAACCGAGGCAGCCTGGCCCCGAAATCTCTAAACGACACGGCAGATTACGTTTCCCAGAAAAGACAAATTCTGTAATACTACCACGATTCAGTATTATGGAAACGAAGCAAGTGGCTACATATCTGAGTCCAGAGCTGGTATCTTTAGATTCCCTTTGAAATCATCTCTTCCTTCCCACTAAGATTCTGAACAAATCAATAATTAAATCCCACACTTCGACTGTCAGGGTACTCTTTTTTTTTTTTAAGTCTCTGATGGTTCAGAAAACACTGAAAAGTGCTTTACACAAAGCTCACAAACCACAGTGATGTTATGCCTGTAATTTTTCCAGCATAGAAATAGTCTGTGCCCCTCTGTATCCATGAGAAAGCACATGCACCAGAGAACATGAAAAACAGCTTGGATATCTTCAGTTGTAGCTGCTGTTGGCACAGAGGGCATAATATGCACTTCAATTTCGACCTTTTGCAAATACTTTCTTATCTCAAACCCGTAAGAAGGGGTCAAGCAACAGAACAGGAAAGCTACTGGCTGGGAATTGCCTATTTGGTGCCCACGTCCATCCTCTTGGCAACTTTTCTTGAACTTGACCTACAGGAAAGAAGGCATCTGAATCCATGGACGAGGTGTCATGGTGTGGGGACAACACCACATCTCTATGCAATTGGTGGCATTTCATTTCAAATCTGACTTTCCGGGACCTTCTGGAGCAGTTTCATGCTTCCTCCTTGAGCTGCTTTTAGGGAGCTGACAAATCTTGCAGAAGCCTGAGATGCTCCGGCCCAGCTTTCCGCTCCAGGAGAGCACGTAGCCATGGGAAAGAAACAGCCTCCCAACCTCACAGTCAGGGCCACCCCCTTCCAGGGGATGGCAACTTCCGACTTCGGGGATGACACACACTCAAAATGAGACTCGCTTTCTTTCAGTATGAACTTCTTGCAACAAGTCATGGAATCCCCTAGAGTCTCCAGGTCTGTCCCGGTCACGTGGCAGGCCCTCCTCTTGATGACCGCAGCCTCGGCACCAGCACGTGGCTTCTTCCTGAGGGTCCCTACCCTGCCTGAGGGTTTCCGTTCCTGGCATCCTGCCCTGGTCCTGTACTCTCTGCCCATTCTCCCTTAGGAGGAAGTGGTCAGAGGACAGAGAAGGACATTTATCCCGATAATAGCTTGAGACTCCAGGGGCCCAGCTGCCTACTGCCAGAGCACAGATGGAGCTGGGGTCTGGAAGGCCCCAGCACGACAGGGACAGAAGGAGCCTCTGTGTGGGCTGCAGAGGCAGAGCACAATTCAGGCAAGAACCAGTTGAAAGGTAAGGACTGACCAGTTCCAATCAGCTTGAGGTTCTGTTCAGGAATATGAACACAAGTCGATGGGGTACCCCGGCATGGTCCTGGGGTGCGGTGGAGTAAAGGCAGGCTTTCCAGAGGTAGGTCTGTGGACTGGCCCAACAGGAGACATGCCCATGGAGAGAGCTTGACTCAGGCACTCACAGATTCACGGACAGCACCGGCTGGTAGAGGGGCGGCATCTGAGTGGGACTCTGTGGTCATTGCTGACCTCCAGTAGGTATCCCACAGCTGGGGGAGACCATACTCTAATGCCCACCAGGCTGGGGAGACACCCTTACTGTGCTTCTAGCCTTGGCACCAGCTCAGAGTAGGGGCATGTCTTACCACTATTACCAAAGGGTAAGACTCGGGAGGGTAAGGAAGGGCTCAACTGGCACTCCTTGTTAACGAGGCAAGGGACATAGTAGATCACAGCAAGCAAATCCTGAGAAGCACCGGCAAGCTGGCCCCTCATAGCCTCTGCACTCCCTAGCCATAACCTCCCCCCATATCTGAAACGCCAGTGGCTTAGGGCTCTGTATGTGTGTGTGTGGGGGGGGGGTACATGCTTTTAAAAAGAAACAAATATCTTTATCGAGGCATAATTTACGCACGATGAAAGTCGCCGATTCCAAGTGTACGACTCAACCATCACTACAGTACAGTCTTGGAACATTTCTATTACCCCCACCAAATTACCCTCTTGATCATTTATAGTTAATTCCTACTCCCATCCTCAGCCCTAAGCAACTATTTTCTGTTCCTATACATTTATCCTTTTCTGGGATTTCAGATAAATAGTATCATACAATATGTATTTTTTTGCTTCTGGTTTAGTTCACTTAGCATAATGTTTCTGAGGTTCATCATGTGCAGAATGCATCAGCAGTTTGTTCCTTTCGATTACCGCATTGTATTCCATTGAATGGGTTACTAAATGTTGTTTATCCACTCATCGGTTGATGCCTATATTTAGATTGTTTCCAGCTTCTGGTTACTATGAACAAAGCAGCTGTGAACAACTGCATGTATGTCTTTGTCTTTGTGAGGACATATGCTTTCATTTCTCCTGGGCAGAATCCCTTGAGTTAACTCTCTGGGCCATATGGTAAGTTTAGGTTGAATGTTTTAAGAAACTACCAAATTGATTTCCAAAGCAGCTACACCATTTTACATTTCTGCCTGCAATGAACAGAGTTCCAGTTTCTCCACATCCTCACCAATACGTGATGTCATTGTCTTTTTATAGGCATTGCAGTGAGTGTATATATTGGCATCGCATTGTCGTTTTATTTGAAACGCTTAATGATCAATGAAATGGAATATATTTTCATGAATTCGTTAGCCATTTATATATCTTCTTCAGGGAAATATCTATTCAAATATTTTTTTTGCCCATTTTTGTGTTATTTGTTATCTTATTATTGAGTTGTAAGAGTTCTTTATATATTTTATCCCAGCATTATTTGTTGAAAATTTGCCTTCTCAAACTTTTTGAAATAATTTATGAAGAATTGGTATTATTTTTTTCCTTTAGTTCTTGACAATATTTCACCAGTAAAGCAACATGGGCCTGGGCTTTTCTTGGTTGGAAAGATTTTAGCAAACAATTCAATTTCTTGGTTTATTATCGGTTTATTCAGATTATAGCTTTCTTTTTAAATCAATTTTGATAATTTGTGTCTTTCTAAGACTTTTTACATTTCATCTACGTTGTCTATTTGTTAGTATAAATGTGTTTATAATATTTTCTTATAATCCTTTTAACGTTTATTGAGTCTGTAGCAATTCCCTTTTTTCTTCCTGATTTGGTCATTGGATTTTTCTTTTTTATTTTCATGTACACTCTAACTTAAGATTTGTCAATTCTATTGATCTTTTCAAAGAACCAACTTTTGGTTTTATTGATTTTTCTGTGTGTGTGTGTGTGTGTGTATGTGTGTGTGTGTGTTTTCCATGTCATCGATTTCTTCTCTAATCTTTATTATATCCTTTCTTCTGCTTACTGTGGATTTCACTTGCTCTTTTTTTTCTAGTTACTTATGGTGAAAGCTTAGGTTATTGATTTGAGATCTTTCTTCTTGTCTAATACAGGCATTTAAAGCCATAATTCTTTCTCTAAGCACTGCTTTTGCGGCATATCTTATAAGTTTTCATGTGTTTCATTTTGTTTCTTTTTAATTCAAAATATTTTCTAATTTCTCTTTAACTTCTTCTTTGTATTATTTAGAGCTGTGTTGTTTTACATTTCAAAAAATTTGGGAAGCTCCCAGATTTCTTTCTGTCATTAACTTTTATTGAATTCTGCTGCTTAGAGAACAAACTTTGTATGATTTCTTATATACATAAAATTTTTAAGTTTATATAGATCTGTTTTGTGTCCTAGCATCTGGTCTATCCTAGAGGATACTCTCAGTGCATTTGAAAGATGTGGTAGGTGGTCACTGGGTAGGGTATTCCTACCCTATGTGTCAAATCAAATTGCTTGATTTTCTGTGCCCTTGATTTTCTAAGTATTCTGTCGATTATTGAGAGTGGATCTTGAAATCTCCAGCTCTTATTCTAGCATCATCAATTTCATCTTCCAATTTTCTGTTTTTCTTTATGTGTATTGAGGTTCTGTTGTTAGCCCCATATACACTTAAAATTGTTGTACGTTCTTGGTGTGTTTTGTTCCTTCATAATTCGAAATTTCCTGCCTGGTCTCCAGGAATATTTCTTGCCTTAAATTATAGCTCATCTGCTATTAATTTAGCTACCATCTCTCTTATTGTTACTATTGCATGGTATTTTTTTCTCTTCTTTTGGGTGTCCTCCATTTTCCACTGCACATGCCCATTGCCTCAGCTAGAAACACACTTGCCCCGACCATGACCAAAAGCTCAGGCTAGTTGAGCCATTGGGCGTCCCTGCTCAATACCCCTAGGAAGGTCACCTCCACCGACCCTGCTTCTGAACATGAGGATTGCACACTGCTCCGAGTCTCATGAGCCCCCTTCTACCAGAACAGAGCTGTTGGTGATCCTTACTTCTTTCCACCTTCCATGGACTCAGATGAAAAATGCACTGTTATTCAAATTTGTGTTCTCCTTTAGGTAATGCATGGTTTTTCTCTGATTCTTTTTAAGATTTTTTTTTCTTTGTTTTTGGCTCTCATAATTTTCTTCTTACCACCTTTCTGAGTCCTCCTTTGGTTGTCTCTGATATTATTTTCAGGGTTTATGGTTGTGTTAGCAGGGAGAAATTGACCTATGCCATTGTGCCTAGACCAGAAGGCTCAAATTTCTAAACACTCTGAGTTTGCAATATCTACTATAACCATTCTGTTTCCTGCGAGGTGTGTTCCACTGGCTAGAAAGCTAGCATCTTAGCACATATATTACTAATGGCCACATTCTGCAGAGTGGGGCATAGGGCAAGCAGGCATTGGTGGAAGGGAATTAGGAGCCTTTGTGGTCAGAAGACATCAAAGTGGCTCAGTCCAGCTGCTAGCCTCTTCCTAAACAGGGGACATAGTCCTCCAGAGGCAGGTGCCAAGCATCCTCCAGCATGTATGTTGAACCAGCATGAGCCATATTTTCTGTGGGCCCTCTGCGGGTGATCACCAAAGCATGGAATCTAGAAACATGCAAGGGCATGAAGGACACACATCTGTAGGCCAATCCACAGACCAACATGCAGACCCATAGGTAAAGATACGAATTTAACCAATTTCTTGGTGATATCAATAGAAAGTAAAATATCAAAGAGTTTCATTTGGAAAAAGAAGGAAAATATTCCTACCTGTTCTGAGGACATTTCACCAAATAATGTCTCACTGTAAAAAAAAAAAAAAATAGAAGATGGTAAATAAATGTTACGTTAGATAGATACGCTCCAGGAATCACCAGGAAAGGTAGGTGCCCTGATGCTGCCCAGATGTTGATACAAGCCGCCTCTTGGGGCTCTCATACTTCTCTTTCGATGAGTATAATAGAACAACAGCATGGATACCGCAGTGACTCAATGCGGTTCCACCCCTGGATTGAGCGAGGCATGAAGCCATACACCCCAGACCTAGTTTGTTAACCCAAAACATTTGTTTTTGCCAAGCCAAACTGAGGTGGGTTCTAACCTGAAAGGTTCTAGAGTAACAGAGTCACCCAACTTCAAAGCTCTACCGTAGTCATGAGAAAGCCTTTTGGGGCAACCTGTTTCCACTTAGGTGCTCCTCTCTGTAAAATGGGTTTTCGTCCTCTGATCAGTGCTCTTCCAGGACAGAGTGCGGGCCCTTGGAAAAACAATCTTAGAGTAAGACATCCTCCACAGTAGGTCTCATTGAGAAAAAAAACAGACTTTAGCTGCAGAGGAAATATAAGAATATTTAAGCAGTTACCCTAATAAGTGTCCAATCTATGCTCACAATTGAGTTCATCTCAAACAGAAGTCAAGGAGGCCCTGGAGTTGGGTGGTGGACCGTTACAATAATGGCCCCATGAACCACACCCTGCATCTAACTACACCCCTGTGAAACTCCCTCCCACACTGACCCTGGACTTGGCCACCAGATGCGCTTTGGCCAATGAAATGATAACCAATATGTCACAAGCAAAGCCATAAAAGACCCTTGTGCCCTGAGGTTTGCTCACTTTCTCCCTCTCGTTGTAGGGAACTCTTCCGCTACCACGGAAAGAAGCCTGGCTGGCCTGCTAGAAAATGAGACTGCATGGATGACATGAGTTATCCCAGCTGAAGCCCCAAAGCAGCCAGGCCTCAGCTCATCCACCAGCAGACCGCAGCTTCAGGAGCAACTCCAGCTAAGACCAGAAGAACTGCTCAGCTAAGCCCAGCCAAAACCGCTGACCCATGGAATCGTGAGCAAATAAAATCATTGTTGTTCTAAGCTATGACACTTTGGAGTGATCTGTCCTGCAGGTGACTGGGGCAGGTTCCAGACCAGCATGACAGAATCTTCAGCTTTAGAGATAGCTCTTTAGGTTTACCTGTCCCAACCCCTTATTAGTATATAAATTCCTTCTGCATTCTGTTTACTGAGCACCTACTCTGTGCTGGACAATTTCCAGATGCAGCGATAATAAAACCATAGTATTTACGGAACAATTCATGTATTTCTGGAATTACTCTAGATACATTAAACAGATCAGTGATCGTTAGTCTGGGATCTGCATACCACTGGGCACTCCTAGGAAGGGCAGTTTTAAGGAAATCGATTTCTAGATCCTCACCGAGCATGGTATTCTTTCCTCATTCATTCTCCTAAAACATGCATGAGCTCTGCCGTATTCCTTTCCCTCCCTCCTCATCGCATCATCCTCTCCCTGCACAAAACTGAACATGCACCCCTCGCCCATCCTGACTCGTATGATGAAGACCTGTCCTAGGGGTAATAGGAGGTGCCGACCAAGAAACAGTTTGGAATCTTGGTGCCAGTGTTGAGAAAGCAAATGACTAATGGCTGGGCAACTAAACCTTTCACCAGCGGAGAGGTTTCCAATATTTTGCTTTCAGCGAGGATTAAATAATAACCTAATCCAGTTGTCAGCTGGCAGAGTATTAAAAATCATTTTCAATGATAGATCGCTTCATGACTTTTGACATGTAACTCCGAAGCCTTTCAAAGTACTGAACAGTATAAGAAAACTTCAAGCCTTCCTGCCTCTTTTTGTACTGAATGAGGTATTACAGGGTTAGCATCTATGTTAAAGGTAGGAATAGAATTGGTGCTGAATTCTATTTCTGAGCAAATTCATACAAGGGTATATGTAGTAAAATAAAATCTGTTTCAATATAAATACATTTCCAACGAAATGTTCTTCTTATGATTATTATCGAAATTGATAATATCTTTATGCAGTTTTGATTAACTTTTCCAATCCTCATTAATTATGCAATATCGATAACTCGATATGGAAAAAAATTAACACCTAGAAACTTACGGAATACAGAAATTTTAAAATTCTTAATTTAAATTTTATACACATTATTTTTACGGAGACGTATAAACAAAAACAGCTGTAATGAAGTGGGATAAAATTTGAGGGGGGGAGTGGATTGAGATAAAAGTTCAAGGAGAAAAAGGAACAACATACAATTTCTAACAGTTTCTTTTTTAAGTTTATTTATTTATTTTGAGAGATAGAGAAGCATGAGTGGGGTAGGGGCAAAGAAAGAGGGAGGGAGAGAGAGAGAGAGTGAGAGAGAATCCCAAGCAGGCTCTGTGTTGCTAGTGCAGAGCCTGATGCAGGGCTCAAACTCACGAAACTGTGAGATCGTGACCTGAGTCAAAACCAAGAGTTAGACAGTTAACCAACTGACTCACCCAGGCGCCCCTCTAACAGTGTCTAAAGCATGTTCACAATGTCTTTTTAAGTCAACAGAGGTAGTTATTAAATTCATGACATTTAGATGTGAAAGACATTTAACCACTTCATTTTAAGATGACAATAGTTGTGATGCAGGAAACTACCTGCTTTGCCACAATTTACATCGATGATGAAAATGTTTAGAAGTCACAGCTTTTGAAATGCTTTTAGACACTATGCAAGCAAAAATGTGTGAAGACCACAACTTCACGCTCAAATTTAATCCTCACAATAACTTTGTCGTTACACCTATTTTATGGTGGAGGGCACTGAGGCACACAGTGGTTAACCACCTGCTCAAGGTCACACAGCTAAGATTGTGGGCTGATCTGTGTCCCTCCTATGCTGAAGCCCTAAAACCCAGCACCTCAGAATGCGACATTATTTGGAGACAGGGCCTCTAAAGAGGTGAGTAAGTTAAAATGAGGTCACTGGGATAAGCCCTAATCCAACATGACTGATGTCCTTCTAAAAAGAAATTAGGAAACAGACAGGTGCAGAGGAAAAGCCATGTGAAGACCCAGGGAGAGGACAGACACCCATAAGCTTTGTTACGGCAGCCCAACAAACTAACACACCTCGGAAGGGACAAAACTGGGCAGCCTGATTCCAGAGTCCTCTCCTAACCTCTCCACACCATTCCCAGAGAAACTGGGCGGCTGGTATTAGAGCACCTACAGACGAAGAAAGTGAGTCTCGGGACAAATGGCTGGCCCGTTGTGCCTCAGCCGGAGGAGGGCAGAACTGGGACCAGAGCCCCAGAGAGTCCATGCACTGACCTGTGTTTTGAGAAGCCTAGTCCATGGGCAGCGAGGTGAGCAGCCTGGGGTTCAGGAAGCCAGGGAGCAGGCTGCATGAGGGGCCCGTAATAGTTGCTCATGGGGGGAGAGGACTGACTCAGAAAGACCAGGAGCCCAGTGCGGATGGCCAGTGCCAGGGGCAGACAATGCATCTCAGCCCCCTCTCGCCCGCTGATGCCCGTGAGGTCTCAGAGCAGTGAACGCAGGGCCGACGGCCCTTTAATGAAGAGGGACTGCCCAGGAGGCCGAAAGTAATCCTGGAAACGAAAGGATTATGGGCATCTGAGTAATAGACCTTGCCCAGAGTCACCCTCAGATATATACAACATAATCCGTGCTGATTACGTAGCTAGGGCTGCCCCGGAAGGAGAGGCTGTAAGATAAGCGTTTAAGTACGAAGGGTCTATGTGGGAAGTGACCCAGCAAAGCCTCCTCCTATATGGTAGTCACGGCCCCGAGCATCTCTCTAGCACTCAAAATGTGCCTGGTCCAAAATGAGACGTGCCGGAAGTGGGAAATCACACTGGATTTCAGCCTTAGCATGAAGAAGGGAGCGTGAAATACCTCAACCAAAATATTTATACTGATACTTGTTGAAATGCTATTTTAGATACACTGGGTTAAATAAAAATATATATATATATATGTAAATAAATATACATAAATATAAAATTATATATATATATATATATATATATATATACACACATTTTATCTTGTTACTAGGAGGTTTAAAACAATCTCCAATTACATATGTGGCCTGCCTTGTATTTCTCTGCGGGACAGTGCGCGGAGGGGCTCTGCTTGCCCTGGCCGCCGGGATGGCTGATCCCACGGCCACCGGGACGAGGACAAAGGATGCGGTTTGGAAAGGTGAGCTGCGCCCAGGAGAAGGCGCTCCCTGGAACTGGCCA
>PITB01020812.1:0-30177 GCA_004024585.1 Paradoxurus hermaphroditus | reverse complement strand
TTCCCCTCCCCCTGGTTTTTGCTTAGTCTCACAAAGTCCACCTATTCGTGGAAACATATGGTATCTGTCTTTTTCTGACTGACTTATTTCACTTAACATAATACCCTCCAGTTCCATCCATGTTGCTACACATGGCCAGATTTCATTTTTTCTCATTGCCATGTAGTAGTCCATTGTATATATGTGCCACAACTTCTTTCTAGTCCAGAGCTTGAAAGGTCAGCTTGAGCTGGCAGTACATTTTATCTGGAATCCAAGTCTCCTGGTTCAGTCGTTTGGAATCCCTTCTCCAGTTCCAGTCTGCAGTTTGCATTTCCTGGAGTCTGCTGGTTTCATGCATGCTGGGAATTGCTGGTGGTGTGCACAGTCTTCTTATAGCCAGTCTTCAGTAACATCTCATCGTTACCGCTGGTATGTTAAGGTACACATACTTTTTGTCTTATTTTGTGTAGATAAAGGCTGTTTCCAATGGGGATCTCAGAAGCCAGAAAGCTGTGAAAATTGGTGGGCAAGGATTGAGCGCTTAAAGCCCGTTAGAGCACTCTCCACCTCAAGAAGACTCCCTCGATAGGATAAATTGGTCACAGAACTGGTAAGATTGACTCTAGGTCACATATCGACCTCAGAAAATCTCCGTGGAACAAGGCGCAGTATAAAACGCTGCACGATCTCCAACCCAGGGCACATCTGCTTTAGGTATGATGTTGGCTCTGAGAAGCCCAAAGGATCAGCTGATGGAATCTTTAAACCCTGAAGAGGGCAGTGCGCCACTTTCTGGCACACCTGCTTATTTTATGTTTAAAAGCAATGGTTCTAAAAGCTATAAATAGCTATAAAGAATGGCAAAATCTTACTAAAAACAACCTAGAATTACAATGGCCCTTTGGGGAACGTTCCAATTAGATGAGATCATTCATTGAAGAAGTGTACTTGAAAGTAAAGGTTCCTGAATTAAAGGAGCAGAATGGGATACCTACTTTAATTGGCATGCAAACGCACCCAAAAGTCTTCAAGATTCAAAAACAGTCTCATCGAAAGATTCACTGGAAAAGACCAATGAAAAATTAAAGACACAAGAGGAACCTAAACCACTGGATGACAGGACTGAGTCCTTCTTTACCTGAGTCCTCCTGGTCTGCTAGCTCTTGGTCTGACCTGCCTTCCTGCTTGGAAAAGAAGATGAAAGAGTTACCTCCTGCCCAAGGTGGTGGGCGATCCTCATAGACTTTCACTCCTTACTTACAAGCGAACTAAAGGCCATAGTTAAAGAATTGCCCAAACCCAGGGAGAATCCCCAAATGTTTTTGAAGAGTTTAGAATCCTTATCAGAGCTCAGGACCCCAAGCTGCCAGAGGTTCCTCCACTTGTGCACTTCAGTAGGACCTCTTGAGGCCCCAAACTTCGATGCAGGAAGCAGAACGGCATGATCCCAAGGCCAATATTTGAGATCCTCGATTTCCAACATAGTCCTCTTTTGGACCAGGAAAAGCTAGCAAATAGCATCTGATCTTTTACAAGCCATTTCTGGACCCTTCCTTGCCCACGTTAATTGGCTTATTATTCAACATGCAAACCAGAGAAAGAGGAATCCGTGGCAGGCTTAAAACACTTTTGGAAGTGGTTTTCCTAGGGCATTCTGGATTCCGTACAACAAATGAGGACACCCCACCTGGTCCGGCTGCCCTATTTGTAAATGAATTCGCTCCTGAGATTAGTAGGTTAATGAAAAGACAGAGAAGAGGATGGGAAGCCATAGGCCTGACTGAACTCGTGACCATAACTGAGCACTTTGAAAGGACTTTGGACCAAGATTATAAACAGAGGTCCGCCAAAGAACAGCCACACAGCTACAGGAGATCCAGAGCCAGAGCTCAAAATAACACCTGGACCTCCCACACCACATCCTCTGGGGGCCCATCATCAAAAGTCTGTCCCAGGGGCCAATGTCTCTTTTGTAATCAACAGGGACACCAGAGAAAAGATTGTCCCGAAGGGTCCTATGCAAATTCCTCAGTGCCCCCAAGCCAGAGCCCTCAGTGGACCTCCTCCTAAAACTTATGGGGCTTTGAGGGACCTTCTGGTAAATGCTATCAGAAATACCCTTAAACAGACATGTGGTAACTACAATTAAAATTAATGGAAAACCTTGCCAAATTCTGCTAGCTACTGGAGCTACTTTAAATCCCACTCTCATAGGACAACAAATCCTTGGGAATAAAGATAGGTTTCCATAGCGGGGCTATCTAGTAAAGTTCAGAGGGAGTTTCTGTCTCAATCAGTATAAATGACTCTGGGACCTTTCAGATAAAGCCCCCATAAATCTATTAGAGACTTCCCTCCTAAACTAAAATAGTTAATACACTTTGCTTGCAATGGAGACTTCACCTTAGAATTTCCTGGCCTATCTGACTCTGATCTTTAATGTACTTTACAATCTGTCCATGACATAGAAGGGGAAGGATTCCAATGAAAAATCCCCTAATTTGTTGCAACCCTCAGCTGCAAAGGGACATCAGGTCTCAAGTCTCTGAGGAAAAATTATAATGATCTCCAGACACTGCTCCTGACCTAGGTCATAATCTACGTTCTGAAAGAACCCAGCTATCCCCAGAAAGGATTAAGCTAATCTGAGCATGTCCCAGCCCCACGAGTAAGCCTCATGGATTTCCAGGCCTGGCTGGAGGTTGCAGACTATGGACTCCTGATTTTCCTGTTGGCTTCCCCACTATATGATGAATTTCTAAAATTCCAGTCTCTGAAACCTTTCCATGGAAAGACAAATGGGAGCAGGCCTTGTTAAGACTAAACAACCACCACTAGATCAGCCTGTACTAGGGGGACCTAACTATTCAAGCCCTTCACCCTATGTGTGCATGAAAGAGGTGACCAAGTTCTGGGGATGCCCACGCAAGACCGTGGCAGGAGACACCGGCCCATCGCCTGTTCTAGCACACTACTGGACTCGTCGCCTGAGCCTACCCCAGCTGCCTCAAGGCTACAGCCACGATCACGAGGTGGTGGAAGCCTCAGTGGATTTAACCTCAGGAAATGACTTTATCACAAAGTCCTCATGTAGTTCAAGGCTTCTTAACTGACCCAACAAATCTCTGCCAGGAGACTCATCCCCTCGGAAATCCTTTTGCCCTCACCACCTAATCTGCATCCTTTATGGTGCAGTGTTCTAAATCCTGCCTGATGAAGGCAAGCCCCATGACTGTGAGGGAATAAGGCCCCCTTTTGTGACACCATGACCTGATTTACCAGACACTCCTTTGACTAATCCGGATCTAATTTTGGTTCGTTAGCTTTTAGTGTACAAACCAAGAAAGGGAATTTCCAAGCTGGTTACGCTGTTACCACCCAGTATGAGTTGCTCGAGAGAGGAAGTCTTCCAGTGGCTGAATCAGTCCAACCAGCAAACTCTATGCCCTTACTGGAGGGTGCCAGGTACCGAAAGAACAAATTGTCAGTATTTATGCTGACTCCTGGCATGCCTTTGGGGCCGTCTGTAATTTGGGGATGTTATGGAAGCAAAGGGATTTTTTCTGTCCACTGGGATCCCAATTGAAAATGTACTTTAAGTAAACAAGTTTCTTACTGCCACTCTTTTACTTTCCGAAGTTGACATCATAAAAATTGAGGCTCACGCTAAAAAAGACTGAACCTGAGGATCGGGGAAACACCCAACTGACTTTTACACAAAGGCGGCAGTGACAGATTCTGTGAAGGTTGTGGCACCCTGCTTCTGCAGAAATGGCCTCTCGTTGCCAGACTGTGGACATCCTGATGTCCTTGCAACCTGTCAACCATCTGTTCCCAAGTCAGAGAGATCACAGTGGGCACACAAGTGTTGCCAATTCAGTAAACACGCCGGGTTATGGGAAAATCGAGACAGCTGCTTGGTTCTCCCTGGCTCTCTGGCAAACCCTGTTATTCGATTTTTGCATTCATTCACTCACCATGGTGCATTTGAGATGATTCAAATGATAAACATGGGCGGGGAAAGTTCTATAAAATTGCAATAACAGTTTACCATCAATGTCCGACCTGTCAGTTCCATAATCCTGGGAAGCCTACTTTTGCCCCCAGAGGCCTCAGTCCTCCTCCTTATGGACCTTTGAGCATCTGCAACTGTACCTCATTCAGCTGTCACCTCCTATGGATTATCAGGAGTTTCTGTTACTGTAGGAGTGTTTTCTGGAGGCGCTGAAGCCTTCCCTGCTACAACACTGGTGTCCTCACAGTGGCAAAGAAACTGTTAGAAAGTGTGTTCCCCACACATGGTACACCCTCCTCCATCTTTTAGAGCCAAGGCAACTGCTTCCCCGGGCAAATCATACAAGCCCTAACAAAAACCTTGCAGACCTCTTAGAACTACCACTTTCCCTATCATCCTCAATCATCGGGCAAGGTTAAGAGAACTAATGGGATCCTTTAACTTAAAACCTCTAAACTTGTAGGAACTACTGGACTCTAGACTCTCTTGACCTAAGGCATTTCAGCACCCACTTTGGGAAACATAAACTCACTCCATACCAGATAGTCATAGGCAGACCACTGTTACTCGGTATACAACCTTCCGTGCACCCCTTGTCTCACGCTAGGATGACCAGCTGCTGTAAGCCTATAACATCTTGTGCCAAAACCTGTCATCGGCAGGATAAAGAAGGCTTCCCAGGTCCCAATCCAAAGGATCCTGTGGGTTGCAGTCTAGAGCCTGGTGAGTATTCTGAAAATGTCATCAGAGGAAAGCATCACTTGAACCCTGGAGGAAGGGACCTTTCTAAGTGCTCCAGACCACTGTCACTGCTGCAGAACCAGAGGGCATTCAACCTGGGTACGCATCTCATGGCCAAAGAAGGTTTCTCCTGACTCCTGGTCCAGTGAAGTTATGGAAGGCCTTGAGTCAAATTGAGGAAGAAAAGTAGCTGACATCGAGGTCCATAACTTCTGCCTAAGACCCCATACTCGAACTGAACATGAAACTTTGTTTTCCCCTCTTTCTTTCCTTTCCTCTGGCCTGGAGAGGTAATGCCCTCATTCTCATCCCCCAGGCATTGCTATGGGGGGTGACTCTCAGATTGCTAGATTTGGCACCAAACATTCCAATGTATTCATGATGCCGGAGACCTCTGGTTTTCCCTGGCATCAATTTCTCTTCCATCCCCAATGTCACTGAGAACCATGACTGGCCACCCCGCCTTGGAAGTTTCTTACCAAGTTCAACTCTTAGAGCCAGAACACCCTGTGACTTTTGACCATTCCCCCACAATAACTGTACATGCCCAATCAGAACACAGATACCTATGCAAACCGTAACATGCTTGCTCCTCACATGCTCATTACTACCTAGTTTGGATGAGCTCCTTTTCACGAGAAAATCTCACCAGAAGCACCCATCTCCACGAGGTATTTATAATGAGTCTTTATTTCAAGCTTGGGGATTTTCCTCACATTTGTGCTGAAAACCTACCTGACCCCCGGCTTGAACAGTAAATGCGACAATCCCTGCTAATACCATTAATGGCCACATCTTAGCTGGGGTGGTTTGTGCGCTGACCGGGTTTATCTTTGTCCATGGGGGTTATCGTGCTCCTTGGTCTTGTGAATGCTGGGATGGCCAGCTCTCAGGTTTTCTACCTGTGCCCCCTAACTTTCCACAAATGATCTGAGTCACTTCACTGGTCAACTCACCCGGATTTACATGGTCAAGTTAGAAAGGAATTCCCAGAAGTCATTCATGACTCATGATTCACTTCCTTTGGCAGAGCCATACTTCTCTGGTTAGGATCACATGTAAATGAGATATGATCAGGAAAGTCTCTTAAGTCTGAAAAGTATTGTGTAATTTGTTGCTAAGACAATAAATAGCTGCCCAACAAAGATCATTAGACTCTCTGGCCCAAGTTGTTCTCGACAATAAGATAACCCTCAATTATCTACGAGCTGAACAAGGACATGT
This sequence comes from Paradoxurus hermaphroditus, assembly GCA_004024585.1. NCBI lineage: Eukaryota > Metazoa > Chordata > Mammalia > Carnivora > Viverridae > Paradoxurus > Paradoxurus hermaphroditus. The sequence goes on along the minus strand of PITB01020812.1, from coordinate 24,215 downwards.
CTGTACTGTGGCCAATACCACCTGCCGTACCTGGATTAACACTTCTGCGGAATGACATAAGAGCAAACCACGTGGTATAAAAAAGCGACGCCACCAGCAAGGTCTTTCTTTGACTTATTTGATTTTGATTGGTATGGTTCTTGGTTCCAATGTGTACTCCACACACTGGGAATTATCCTGTTTGTAATAATCATAGTAATCCCCCTGGTATGTTGTATTCTCTCAGAAGGTTTAAATGTACATCCGCAGCCACTAACCACCAAGCAGTGATCTCCCTGAGGACTGGAACATCATAGAAAAAGCACAGAGAATGGTCAACTTAAAAACTGTGACCTTGAAGTTGTGGCCTGTGAAGATCACACAGATTAAGCAAAACATGCCAGGACCCATGGACACCACGCAGAGGATGGACAGAAGCTTCCAGAACTACAGGGCATAGCCGAGAGTGGCATTAATGCCTCAAATTTTGATCACATTTCTCAGTTAGGCTGAGAGCCTGATCAAAAGAGAGGAATTGTTGAAAAGGAGAGATTGGGCCCAAAATGGAGTCACTTGTGCTAAGTTAGCAACCAAGACTTAATACCTAATGTAACTGCAGGTTCAGCCCCTCCATGAATGTGACCTTTAACTGGTCAACCTGGAATTACCTCGTCAGCACTGGTGAGGTAATTTACCCCTTAAGCCCTTCCGCTCCCCTCAGTAGGGTGACCTTGCCTGAAACAACACATTCTTGGCTAATAATTTCCTTTTTCCTCCCCCTTTCCACCTCTGAAAACCTTTCCTTTTCTACAGCTTGGCAGACCTCCCTTCTACTGTGCGATGGGATGCTGTCTGACTCATAAATTTCTGAATAAACCCAATTTGATCTTTAGGTTTGCTCCATAGGAATTTTGTTGGTTAACAAGTGCAACAAAACAATTATAGAATCCATCAGCCCTGAGGTCTTTGGCAAGATCTTAAAAAAAATGATACAGATAAGAATAATCAGGAATGGGGACCAGCAGAGGAGGGTCAGGGTCATGAGCAGCGTGAGACCAGGCTGTGGTTTGGTGCGCTCCCCCACCCTCACCCATGAACTTGTGTCTTATTAGTCTAACATAGCTTCTAAAGAACTGGATGCGTGTCCCCAGTGTCATAATACAGAAAAAGATAAATCTTCTCCTTTCTGCTGATGACACAGTTTTACTGCCATGAACCAAGAATGACCTCAAAGGATTTAACCACAACCAGGAAGAATAGTTCAAGTCAAATTACCCCAGACCTAAAGTCATTGTCTTAGCAGACACTCTCTGAAGCTCAATGGGTTGTGGCTCAGTAAGTTCATGGGCAAGTCAACATGTAATGCTCAGCTATCATGGCAAGTTCCTCGGGTCCTTAGCTGCCCCAACCACATAAAAGGAGGGTTCTCCAAAGTCTTCTTGGACCTCCCCAGTGACATACAAGTGCTAACATTTTCTCTGCAGACATTTCAAACCTAAATTATCTCTGGCGGACTCTATAGAGGGTGGAACTTGGCTCTCATTAAAGACCACATTTAAAGTTAGACCAGTTCCAAAGATATTTCCTGAATGAAATCTAAAATTTGTTTCAGGGCAGGCCTCCCCAGGTTGGGGACAGCAACCTCCCCACCCCTGCACTGGCATGGTCAGTGCTGCTGTCCCCAATCTCTGGATTCTCAAGTTCATAGGTTTGCTCACTGTCAGCTGCGTGGAGTTAATTATTACTTAATTGCAGAGCTCAGTCCCTCTTTGGGAGGACAGACAAGTCCCCACCACTGGGAGAAGTGAAGACTCATCTTGGACGCAGCCTGCCCTCTCCTTCCTCTTGCTCCTCTTACATTTAACCTTTGTGTCAAGTTAGAATATCAGGCTATGTGCCTGAACCACACAAGTTTAACCTCATCCAGAGTCCTCACTACTCAGTTACACTTTTAGGCCATGCCTTGTCCTTTTGCCAAGGTCTACTGTAAGAAGTAGTCATAAGAACCCAAAAAATAAATAATGCAATTAAAAAATGGGCAGAAGACATGAACAGACATTTTTCCAAAGAAGTCATCCAGATGGCCAAGAGACACATGAAAAGATGCTCAACATCACTTACCATTAGGGAAATACAAATCAAAACTACAAGTGTTGCCACCTGTCAGAATGGCTACAATTAACGACACGAGAAACAACAGGTATTGGTGAGGATGTGGAGAAAAAGGGACCCTCTAACACTGTTGGCGAGATTGCACATTGGTGCAGCTAACTGTGGGAAACAATATGGAGGTTCCTCAAAAAGTTAAAAATAGAACTACCCTAGGATCCAGGAATCCCATTACTGGGTATTTATCCAAATAATATAAGAACACTAATTCAAAGGGATATATGCACCCCATGTTTATAACACCATTATCTACAATAGCCAAACTATGAAAATAGCCCAGTGTCCATCAACTGATGAATGGATAAAGAAGATGGGATAGATATAGATACAGATACAGATACAGATATAGATATAGATATAAATGGAATATTACTCAACCATCAAAAAGAATGAAATCTTGCCTTTTGTAAACACCTTGGATGGAGCTAGAGAGTATCATGCTGAGTAAAACAAGTCAGTCAGAGAAAGACAAATACCATATGGTTTCGCTCATATGTGGAATTTAAGAAACAAAACAAATGAGCAAAGGAAACAAAAAAGAGAAAGAAAAACCAGGAAACAGACTCTTAACTCTAGAGAACACACTGATGGTTGCCAGCGGGGAGGTGGGCGGGGGGGTGGGGATTAAGGAGGGCACTTGTGATGAGCACCAGGTGTTGCATGGAAGTGTTGAATGACTATATTGTACACCTGAGATTAATATAACACTGTATGTTAACTATACTGGAATTAAAATTTTTTAAAACTTGGGGCCCCTGGGTGGTTCAGTCAGTTAAGCATCCAACTTTGGCTCAGGTCATGATCTTATGGTTCGTGAGTTCGAAGCACTCTGGAGCCTGCTTCATATTCTGTCTCTCTCTCTTTCTCTCTCTCTCTCTCTCTCTCTCTCTCTCTCTCTCTCTCTCTCTCTCTCTTTCTTTCTCTGCCCTTCCCCAGCTCACACTCTGTCTCTTTCTCTCTTTCCAACATAAACATTTAAATTTTTTTTTAATTTAATAATGATAAAAAGAAATAGTCACAAGAAAATAGCCCTGAGGTTTCTTGTAAAAACACTGTTTAGGTCTCCTCTCAGTATGTTACAAACATTCTCCCACACTTGAAGTCTAACATAATTTTATTTAATAATTAATTGCCAGCAAGCATTTGGTCAATCCCAAGAAACTGAAATATCTCCTATTTTCTGATCAAAGAGACCATGCCATAAATTTTCCCCACTTTTTCCCCTCTCTCTTCTGGAATGCTCAGAACCAAATTTAATGCTCATTCCAAAAGTGTTTTCTTCTTCCTCTTTGTAATTTATTTTTCTATGTTGTTAACTTTGGGGGATAGAGACCCTACATCACAGACCATCTGTTTTGAAAGTAGATTCCGTATTTTGAAAGGTGGTCATTAACAGCGACTTAGATTTATGTGCGCAGGGGAAGAAAGAGGCAGAGGAGTTGGAGGAACTCCCTTCCCTCTTCCTGAAGCACATTTGTCCTCCGTTGACCAGAGGATCCCTCTCTGTCGCTCTCGGGTCCCCCTGCATCTCCTTCTCTCCCTTGACCTCTTCCTGCCTTATCAGTCCACCTCTCCTTCACTGATGACGCCCAAAGCATAGCCAAAGTCATTTTTGTTCCTCAAGCTGAATTCTCGCTAGAGAACGTGATCACACGTTTGCGTCCAGCAAATGCACTCACTCAGATACAGTGAGCAATCCTTGCGTGCAGTAGGACACCAGTGTGTGGAGACCCACTGATATCCTTCTGTAAGATACTGAAATGGTTTACCCTTAAGAGACTATTATGAGCCAATTGCATCACGATGGTTGCATCCTCAGCAGATTATGAAATGTCTTGGAGCTAAGTGTGTAATTCCAAAGTGTTTTCCAAGAAAATTCAGGAGGAAAATGGAGTCAGTCTCTAGGACAACCTCTACCACATTCCAGGAAACTGTGTATGAAGGTTCTAGGAGGGCAGAGGCAGGAAAAAAGCAAACGTATCATAACCCGGGGGAAAAAGCAACAACGACAACGCATTGAAGAATCATAAACCCACCCAGCGGCTCAGGCTCTCCTCGCCTCTGAGAGAGCCAGTGTGTCTGTAGGAAGAGGCCACAGAACATATTTTTGGTGCTACCGTAAGTCCAACCAAATACTGCCTCCCAGGCTCATTAAACAAGATGACTCGGAAGAGGGGAAAAGCAAAATATGTATCAGTCATTTAAGCAGAGTGAAAGGAAAAAGAGGGGCAATATCAACACGTACGAGACGCAACTGGGTCCCTTTGTATGAATGAAGTGTGTGGCCCAAGATGAAGACACCGGCCATGAGCCTTCACGTCTTCACGACACAGCATGGAGTGGTGTGAACACAGGTGATGCAGGAGAGCCTAGCCCTCCGTCCTCACCCGCTGGAAGGCAAGAAAACCGCAGTGTAAAATCCCTGAGAGGGTGAACCCCCCGCTCCGTGGCAAGAGGCTTGAGGGGGACCACGAAGAGGTCAGGTTCCCATGCGTCACCCCGTCGAGGCCGGGCAGGTTGGTTACAAGGTCTGTACTGAGGGGTGGGCAACTTTGCAAACAGAACTACTGTTCTTTGGGAAAAGAGTGGAAGCTCTAGAAAGTTAGGTGACCTGATGGGGTTTCCCCCGGGCCCAACCGTCCTCAGAGCTGTGTCCACCCCCTCCGCTCTCTCACCTGTCCAGGTGATCTCTGAACAGCAACCGCAGGGGGAGCTCCCAGGCCCTGAGGGGAGGTAGGGCCTCAGGTAACAGCTCCCTCCACCCAGTGAGCGGGGTGGGCAGGCTCCGGGGCCAGCACCGGGCTGATGCCAGTCACAATCGAACTGAACGGATGTGACATCTTTCCTACAGGCCAGGGGGACCTGGACCAAGGCCCTTTTACAGCCTTTGGTTGCCTGTGTCACCTCAAAGTGATTTTATAAGGAAAGGAGAGAGGAAAGAATGGTAACCCTCAACAAAAGATTAAGTTAATAATAATAATAATAATAATAACAACAACAACAACAACAATAATAATAATTTCCTCTAAAACCTAAATCCCACCAATGGTTCCCCGCGTCACTCAGAGTAAAGGGCAAATATTTTCCAAAGACTTGACTCCTCTGTCAGCCCCTTGCCCTTTCCAGCTCTCTGTTCCCACTTTTCTCCAGCCACACTGACTTCTGCTGTCCACCCCACTCTCGAGGCATTTGGATTTGCTCTGGAATGTTCTTCCTATAGATCTTCCCATGGCTCCCTGCATCACTTCCTCTTCCCTGGTTGTCGTGTCTGTAATCACACACACACTGAGATACTTTCTTGCCACCTCTACTTTTCTCCTTAGCATTTAGCACAGTTCAACCTTTTACATATCTTCCTCGTTTATTTGGTTTATTTTATATCCCCAACCCCACCGGAACATAAGCTCCACGAAGAAAGGGATTTTGTCTGGCTTTATTTTCATTCCCCGCCACACGCGCACCGTTGAATTCCTAGCATCTGGAACAATGCTCAGAACATGGGAACATGGTAGCACTTGAGAAATGTATGTTGAATGAATGAAGACACTTATACCAGATCCTAGATATATGGGCACCTCCTTAGCACCATGGTGGCTAGCCTCTTGGAACTCTATTTGTTTTCTCTGGGTTGAGTATTCTTGGCCAGGAGAGCCACCATTTTGGAATGGAAAGGCACTGCCTGAGAATCAGAGAGACCTCGTTTCTCATGATCTCACTGACTCTATGAGACTCAGGTAATTCCCTCAAACTTCCCCACTCAAATCCTCACTCAACTGTAAATAACAATTATAAAAACAGTAGCAACTATCACTCTTGAGCACTTGTTAATGTATCAGACACCATGCTGGTTACCTTTGGAGGTTCCTGTGGGAAGCACGGAAGGCAAGTACTGCTATTAGGCTGATCCTACAGATAAGATAAATGAGTACTCAGAGACAGTAAGTCCTTTACCAAAGAGCCATGGAAAAGCAGCAGCAAAGCTGGGGTTGAACCCAAGAGTGTCAGCCATACGCCATCATCCACGCAAGTGTTACTAGATAACACAATTTCCCGGAGAAAGAGGCATTTGAGCTAACATCCCTTCTAGTCATAAGCATTTCTCTCTGTCCAACCATCCATTTACCAACTCATCTATCCATCCATTCATTCATCCACCCACCGACCTGTCCATCCAGCCACTCCCCAACACATCCACTCATCTATCCATTCACCCACCGACCTGTCCATCCATCCACTCCCCAACCCATCCATTCATCTATCCATTCACCAACCTACTTGTCCATCCATCTATCCATCAGTTCATCCACCCATCCACCCATCCATCTATATATCCACCCGTCCATCTGTCCATCCATTCATCCATCCATTCTGCCACCTGCTGACTTGAGGAACTTTAATTAGTGAAGATTTAGTAAAATATATCCTCCCAATCAGAGAAACCACTCAGTTTGCATGTTCTACTGGCAGTTAGTTACTAGTGGCATCTTTGTACTCAAAGAACAATATTTGATGACTCCATTAGCTATACCAATAACTTGGAACTTAAGATGACAGAAAACAGGACAGAAAAACAAGGAAACATGAAACTCAACCAGGCAAGAAACACAAGAGCTAACATTTGGAGTATCGGAAGCACAGAGGAATTGTAACATATTTTCTAGTACAGAGAGTTTGGGAACTGGCCATGCCTTCAAATGTGTTCCATGTCTGAATTTCTTTTTAATTAAATATTATATTGGTTAAAAAAATGTAGTTTGAAAGTACAAATAAAAACCATTAGCATCCTCTGCAAATACTTAACATAGACGGTTACAGGCACAAGTTCTTCTCTCTACCCCACACTGCATGCTCTGGGGAACCCCAAAAGTAAAAGCCATACCCTTGAAGAGCCTTCATTTCTTAGAAGGAGGTAAAGGATGCTTTTTGGCATGAGAAGAGGTAGGGAAGGGTACAAAGGTGTGGTACAGACATCAGGGGTGGAGAAGTTTGCACGTCAGGAAGCTCGAGGTGGCAGTGTTGGGTCTACAGAAGGGAGGAACCTCCTTGCTGGGCCGCTCAGAGAAGAAAGCCTCCGTCCACAAGGGGTTGATAGTCAAACCCCTGTCTGAGTGTCATCCTTGCCAGCTTCATCCTCTTCTGCAGTCAGCAACTTGGAGAACTGCCCCCCCAAAAGGTTCCCTGTCACCATACATTCAACTCTCAAGGCCAGGGGCATGAGAGCAGGGGTGCCCACTGTACGCTCATCTGATGAAGCCAAGCCCCGGCTTGAGGGAGCCCAGGAGCTGCCATGACCAGGGGTCCCGTGTCCCCTCCATGCCCTGGGTTTCATGTGCATTTGCTGGGATTCTATGTCACTTGTTTTCCAACCCTTCACCAAGATACCAGTATACCCTGCCAAAAGAACATGCTGGACTTCAAAATAAACACTCTCGCCTACTTTCATGCAGACATTTTTTATGATTTCGGAGTAAATGAATACTATTAAAGAATGTGGTGTGGCGCCTGGGTGGCTCAGTCAGTTAAGCATCCAGTTCAGCTCAGCTCATGATCTCATGGTTCATGAGTTGGAGCCCTGCATTGGGCTCTGTATTGAGCATGGAGCCTGCTTGGGATTCCTGGTCTCCCCCCTCCCTCTCTCTCTCTCTCTCTCTCTCTCTCGCTCTCAAAATAAATAAATAAACTTCAAAGAAAGTTAAAAATATAAAGTATGGGGTAAGATATTTTCTCTACATCCCAGACTCAGATTCCTTTAAGGATTGGTGTCTTGCAGCCCCAGGGCCTTTAAGGGCAAATAAAAGTATGTGTCATTTTGTTGTTTAGTAAAACAGCTTTACTGAGATCTGCATACCATACCATTCACCCATTTAAAGCGTGCAATTCAATGTTTGTTTGCTTGTTTGTTTTAGCATATGCACATGGAGGTGCAGACATCATCACAGTTAATTTTAGAACATTTCCTTCACCTTGGAAAGAAATCCTGTATCCTTTGTCTCTCAACACCCTATCCTCTTATGCCACCAGCCCTAAGCAGCCACCAATCTACTTTCTTTCTTTATAGATTTGCCTATTTTGGACATTTCGTAAAAATGGAATCATGTAATATGTAGCTTTGTCATTCGCTTCTTTCACTAAGCATGTTTCCATGTTGTAGCAGGTGTCAATGCTTTACCCTTTTTATGGTTGCTAGCGTGCCATTGTATGGATACCCCACAATTTGTTTATCCATTTATCCACTGATGGACATTTGGGTTTTGTCCACCTTTTGACCATCATGGGTAATCTCACTATGGAACTCATGCACAAGTATCTCTGTGGACATTTGTTTTCATTTCCTCTGAGTAAAATACTCAAGAGGGGAATTGCTGGGTTTATATGGTAATTGAGTTGAATTGTTTGAGGAACTACTGGGCTATCTTCAAAATGGCCGCGCCATTTGCCATTCCCACCAGCAGCATATGAAGGCTCTGATTTCCCCACATCCTCACCAACAGTGGTTACGGTCTGATATGTAGATATGTCTTGAGTGATGTCCCAGGGACGACGAAGGCTGACAGACTCCGTTGGACAGAAGTGGGTTCAGACTCTAAGGCGGGCATCATGCCCAACAATTCTTAGTATTCCCGGGGACTCCAGCACGGCAGTGTGACAGGGACAACCCACCAGATTCCCACTGTGTGTTGGTCCCCATCTCGAGATCTTGTCAAACTTTGCTCATGTTCACCACCCCCCATTTTCTGACCCCCTTCCTGCTCTTCTTTCCTTGGACCTCAATTCACACTTCAACGCTTCTTGCTTCTGAAACTCCCTTTTGTGCACATAAGCCTGGGGTGGCCCTGATGTTCCTCTGACTGACATCCTGAGGACACAGACAAAGAAGCATGCAGCTCCACAGGATAAACCAACATGGTGGGTCTCCCCATCTGACCCACACCACCCCGACCCCCATGCCACCTACACACTCTCTAGACAAGAAAGAATGAGCAATTCTGAAACATCAGCACATGTTTTCATTGGAACATGTGAGGAACGACAGCTCCGTACCAGGATGAGGTCTGAGCGGATCCAGGTAGGACGAGAAATGGAGGTACAGGTACCCACAGACAAGTACAGCAAGCGTTTCCATCTACCTGTGATGTCCCTGTGTGGCAGAGGACAGTGGGGCAGACACTTTCCTTTGTAACTTTTATCAATACAAAGAGATTAATATCGGGCACCTGGGTGGCTCAGTTCGTTAAGCATCCTACTCTTGATTTCGGCTCAGGTGGGCACTCTCAGACTCACATACACCCTTGTAGCCCTTCCTAAGGGAAATAAGATTGCTGAATGAATTATTTTGCAAAAGGAATCCAAAATTTCAGGATTTTAATATCAATTCAAAGTCATGTTTCCCTAAACCATGATGCTGATAAATTTGTTAAGATAGTTTTATAATTTATCTCTGGTTCTATTCATCTGTTTGTATTTTTAAATGTTTTTTTTTAAGTTTATTTATTTTTGAAAGAGAGAGAGAGAGCCTGCACATGGGCGCACAAGAGGGGGAGGGGCAGAGAGAGAGAGAGAGAGAGAGAGAATCTGAAACAGGATCGGCACTGACAGCACAGAGCTCGACACAGGACTTGAACTCATGAACCATGAGATCATGACGTGAGCCGAAATCAAGAGTCGGATGCTTAGCCAACTGAGCCACCCAGGTGCCCCATATTAATCCCTTTGTACTGTAAAAGTTACAAAGGAACATGTCTGGGGCTCTCATACACGGTCCCACAGTGACCAAGGCCACCTGCAACCTAGCTGCCCTAAGGAAAGTGAGCAACTGTAAACAAAGAAAATGGTCTTAATCCATGAGAAAACTTATCACGACATTTCCCAAGGAGTATCCCTTAGAGTGGTAATTCCATAGGATGGTAACAGGTATTAAATAACAAAAGAGCCCCGTGCACAAACGAGCTTATAAATCACAGATTACACGCAGTTTAAATAGGCTTATTTCCTGCAGAATTTTTTTGTAGTTGTTAATACTGCAATGCGAATTACGAATCTCCAGGAGGAGAATATATTACGTGGTATTTCCCAAGCTCACATCCAGGGGGACCGTTTCCACGGAGCACATCTTAACTCTGTATGATGCACCGGTATGCAGAAAAAAACCACACGATCCAAGTTCATGACACTTTCCAAGTGACAGGGCGGAAGACCAGGGCTCGCCCCTCTGTTCTGCCCCTACAGTGTGATGGCGTAATACATGTTCCGTAAATCCAGTGTTTGATTCACTGATGTTGCAAACTTCACATGGCATTATTTGCGCTCACGCATTGTCTTTTGTTGTTGTGTTTCAAATATCTGTTGTGTAAAGAAACACAGCTAAGTATCTGGCTCTTGATTTCAGTTCGGGTCACGATCTCACAATTTGTGGGATTGAGCCCTGTGTCCGGCTCTGCACTGACTCGAACCTACTTGGTATTCTCTCTCTCTTCCTCTCTCATTGCTCCTCCCTTGTGCACACTCTCTTTCTCTCTCTCAAAATACATAAATAAATGTTATTATTTTTTTAATGATCATGAGAGCAAGGCAAAGATACAGGAATAAATGTGAGAGTAATCATTTAAAAATGATTGCTTGGATTCAGAAATAAATCTAAACATGTATACAGTAAGAAAGATACGACTTGAAGAAACATATATGTGAAAGATCTCAGATATTTAATTGACTGCGAAGTTAATGTGAGATTCGTGTGAAGAGGGGCTCCGTCTCTAAGGTCCTGCCATCATTCTCGGTTTCAGGAGAGAATAAAACATTGAGTAGAGTTGGGATGTCTACCAACTTTGCTCGTAGAGGCTCCTGGGATTTCTCTCTCAGGCTGCTGGGCTCTCCCCCAGAGAAATGCTTGGATGCCAGCCTGATGGTCCCAGGGTCCCAGAGGAGCTGGTGTAATTCAGCTAGACAGCATGGTCTCTTACTTATTGCAGAGTCATTTATAAGTGAAAATGGAGGGGGAGGGTGGGGATTGAAAACCCAACAGTCCACTTTTAATGCCTGCGGATGCTGAGAAATTCAGCCGAATTTTGTTAAGACCAACCAAATGCCCCTGAAGGGCCATATTCCTGGGCTTAGTGCTGGACACTCAGCTGAAATAATCAGAACTCCCACCCTGAGAGAGCCGTTAAGAGGGAGTAAGGATGGGGGCACAGGGGAGGGATGAGGGAGGGAGGGGGATTTCCAGCTGTGCCTTCAAAGATCGCCAGGATCTCAAGAGTCCTGGAAGCAATGGAGGTTCCCAAATCCAGACATACACATACAAACGGACGAACAATAGGCTGAGTCTGCCTGAAGGTTATCACCCAGATCATATTGGCTCAACGTATTGGGATTCTGGATAGGTTTTAAAAAACCATTTACCCCTAGAGAAATGGACTAAATTCAACCTTATGGGACATAGTAGGGCACTAAATACATGATCAAAGAAAACAAATGGATGGATGGATGGATGGATGGATGGATGAGTAAGAGACTGAGCAAGTGAGTGAGGAAGGGAGTGGGTGAATCCCTCCCTCCACAGGATATAAATGGCAGAGGTGGAGGCTGAAGATTGAACTAAAGAGAGAAGTGTAGGCTGAGTCTGGGCGCATGTAGGACCTGCCCATGGCCACCTGGAGCTAACGGGTCCCCTCAGGCGGTCTCTGGCTTGGACACGGAACGTGCAGAAGGGAGCACAGGAAACCAACAAAAAAGTCCGCCGGCCATTTTTGGTCCCTTCCTCTTCAGTGAGGCGGTGTGGGTGGGCTGCGGTGTATTTAAGGCCTTACATTATTCCAGGCATCCACGCTCATGTTCTCTCCTGTGTTTGTGTTGTCACTCGCTTGTTCTTCTTTCTGCCTTTTTAAACGATCTGCCCCTTTCCCTCCTTAGCATCTCTCTGAAGCCAAAGCTTCTAACAGAGCCTCTATCTCTACCAGCTGGAGGGTGAGTCTTGGCCAGAGAGCCGGCTGCCACAGGACACTGCCTGCCCTGCTCCCTCAGACGGAGGGCCTCCTGGGCACGCGGGGCAGGCTCAGATCCACTTTATATTGCCTTTCGGTCAGAGAAGGAGGAACGATGATATCCATGACCCTTAAGGTGAGAAGAAACAGACTCGGGCCTTGCCGGGGGCGGTGCCCTAAATGGACACGGGTCTCTGGGCAGGTGATACACACCTGACGCCCTTTGTCCCAGTAACCTGGCTCCTGCCCATTGGCCTGGAGGAGCCCCTCGGGACACGGGCACTCAGAGGTGTTCTGTCCTCTCTGACCGACGGCTGTTTCTCAGGAGCTGGATTCGAACGCAGATTGCCAAGACCCTGTCTTATACTGAGCTTTCTTCCCCACGGCGGTCACGCAGGTGGCTATTCATCAGGCGCCCCTACCCCCGCCCTCGGAGGAGGGGAACGCTTGGGATCTGGGCCCCGCCGACAGTCCCGATCACTCGCAGGCCGCATGGCTGCCCTGGACCGTGAGCCGGTTTGCCCATGCACCCACCTCACTTGCCGGCGTCGGCTGCCCTGCCCGTGAAGCCCGGCCTGGGAGTCCTGGGTGCCAAGTTTAGGTCGTCCTTCTCCCTTACGGTCAAAGCACAGGATAGAGAGCAAGGTGAAGTGTGTCGCACTGGGCCCGGAGGTCCTTACTCTCAGGCCGAGGCTGCCATTGGAGGTCACGAGTGATCTGGAAAGGAGCCTCTGAGAACGGAGCCTGGTCTGCTGGTGGCCAGAGACCGGAGGCCATGCTCAGGTCCACCCAAAGGCAGAGGGCGGGCCTCCCGACGTCTTCAGCTGGACGTACCCAGACGCTGGCTCTCTGAGATTCTGCCCTGAGAACTGCCCTGTGTCTTGAGACCTAAGGAGTCTGCACTGGACAAGTGACCTGCCTCCCTGAGCCTAGGTCATTCCGTCTTGGGAAGGATGAGCTTGAGAAGTGGGAGGGGTCCCTGCAGCCCAGACGCAGAGTCTGGAACAGGGCTGGCCCTCCCCGCTCTCCTTACTTCCTCCTCTCACTGCCCTAAATAAGGGTCAGCACACATTTTCTGTTCGGGCACACATAACGTATTTTTGGCTCTTTGTGGGCCCTACGGTTTCTAAAGCAACTACTCAACTCAGTCAAGGCAGCCCGAAAGCAGCCCTAGACAACCGGTAAACTAATGGGCGGGGCTGCATTCTGATAAAACTTTATTTATAAAAACAAGGGATGGGGCAGCTTTGGCCTAAGGCTGTAATTTGCTGCTCTTTGCCTTAAATAAACTCTCCGCCTCTCCCCGAAGTGCATGTTTTTTCCCTTCCCCTTCTAGCCACAAGCCCGGCCGGCCGTGCTATCTAAATATGTCTCTTAGTAGGTGCCCCGCGGGCTGCCAGATGAAATAAAGGACACTCAGTGAGAACTGGATTTCAGAGAAGCAACCTATAATCTGTCTCAGTGTACACTTAGCCCACTCACTGCATGTGCCGTACTTAGACTGAGAAAGAATGTGTTGTGTGTCTGGCGTCCAATTTTAACTGGGCGTCTTCTATTTTTATTTGCTAAATCAGCCATCCCGAGGTGCACATCGCTCTGTCTTGGGCACCAGCACGGAACAGTGCGAGCAGAGCTGCAGAAAGGCTTTCCACCGATGACCCCGGGACTGGCCTCTTCCCGGATTTAGCAGGGCTAAAACTGGCGGGGGTGGGGGGAGCGTCAACGTGGGAGGGCAGGGCCCCGGCCTCCAGCCCCTGTGACTTCACGGGACATTGGGCTGGAGATGCGAGCCAGGCCAGCCAGCCAAGCCCGCAGCCTCAAATGACCCTGAGCACTGCCACGGGTCGGCCGTGCCATCGTCTTCCCAGCCCAGACGGGCAGGGTCTGTTCCCTGGCCAAGTTCACGGTCCAGCAGCAGCTCGTGACTTAACAGGTTCCCGTCTGTGTCACGGCGTTGTCCCCGTGCCCTCTTTGTGAGCAACAAAAGTGTCGTGAGCACTCTTAACTGCCTCTCTTTCATCTTCTCCATTAGCGTCGACCTAACTACTTCAGTGAGCTGTGTAAGTGGGTGAAGGTGTAATGTTTACGGCGTGATGAATTATAAACACGCTAGTAAGTAGATGGAGAGTGTAACGACGCGTTTCGCAAGATAGAAACTAACTTCTTCCTGGCTACAGCGACCCTGTCAGGGACGCGTAACTGTGGTTTCCATTTCTCAGTTGGGGAAACTGAGGCATCGGGCCGAGAAAGGTCACGCACAGGTGGACATGGTGGGAGAGGCCAGACTGGTACTCGAGCGGTTCAGCACAAAAGTTGTCTGGGCGCACTTACGATACTTTGCAGTACAGTATCCTGCTCCGAGACGCTGTTCCAACCATGGCATTGCTTCTTTTGGTTATTACGGAAAATGTTTAAAACATAAAATAAAGGGGAAAAACTGCCACCCAATAGAATCTTTACCTTTGTGGTTTATTACTTTATTACATTCTGGAGTCTTTCCCACACACGTATGTGTGTATATAGATACAGAAATCCTGGGTGAATGTATGGATTGCACAAAATGGAGACACATCCCCTTGCTTCCGGACGGGCGTGCAAAGATCCAGGCCCGCTAACGGCATGCCCCTCTCTGAACACACAGCTCCGTGGAGGCTGAGACAGGGCCGCGTCCTGACACGGAGCAGGGCCGACCCCAAGCCTGAGACTCAGTGGGGCAGAAATGCGTCTGCAAACACATCAAGTCCCAGGCGCTGCAGACGTGTGAGGGGAGGGCAGGCAGGGCCCTGGGGTCAGCGCACAGCGGGAACCAGGCGGCCACCCCCAGCTTCCTCCCCCCGCTGACCCCTCCCGCCTGGCCCGCTTCCTCCGTTCCCGCCTCACCGAGGCCTCCTCTGACCTCAACACGGAGGAGCAGGTGCCGCCCCGGCTCCCTTCCCCAACGTCCGCCGGCAGCGTCCTGGCCACTCGGCCGCCCGGCCCTCACGTCCCCTTTCTCTGCCTCTTCTCTCACCAACGACCTCTGTGCAGGAAGGCCACCCGTCCTGGTGCCGGTGGGCCAGAGGTCACGGTGACGGCAGTGGCGGGCGGTGGACAGGAGCTCAGAGAAACGCCCGTGCCCACGTCTGTTCCGCTGTGCCTTCTAGGCCAGGGGGCGCCGCGTGCTGACGACAAGTTGGAAGTAGATCCCGGGACAAACGGGGTGGGAGAGGAGAGGAAAGAAAACACAGAAGGAAGGAAACACTTGGCTGCTCAGGGTCACTCAGTGGGAAACGCCCGCTCAGGCCAGGTGACTCGGACAGAGACGCAGGAGGGGCAGCTGAGCCCCAGCCTCGCTCCTGCCTTCATTCTGGTCCCGCCGCCCGGCACCCTCTCGCTCTGACCGTGTCCAGGGCTTGGAGCCGAGCTGCGCGGCCACAGGCGGAGCCTGCCCTGAGGGAGCCCCTGGCGAGGCCGAGGGGAGACCCTCACGCAGGGGACCGCTGCACAAAAAGGCAGGTGGGGTCCCAGCAGAGAGAAGGGGGGTGCTCTGTGACCGCGGTGTCTGAGACCCCCCCGGGGCAGAACGAGGCTCAGGTTTGAGTCCCGCCCTGAGGCTCGGCGGTGGGAGAACCGGAGGAGCGAGTCCCCCAAGTCCTCCAGACGCTGGCGTCTCAGGTGGAAATAGGGGCGTGAAGCCTCCCCTCGAGCCACGTGACCTCACGACGTAGATGACAGTCCTCCTTGAGCGCGAGGTTCCCAGAGTCCCAGCTACTCCCGTGTCCATCCAGCTTTTCGGCATCTGGCACTTGGTCTTGTTTTTACTTCAATCCTAGTTCAGGGCTGAGAAAGCCCTTCTCTTCGGCTAACCCCCGGCCGTGTGGCCGACAACATTCCGGTCCCTCCATCCTGGCCAGAGACCCACGCTGCCGCGGCCCCGCCCACCCCAGCCCACCTTGTCCTCTGCTGACTCCCATGGGCGGGGGAGGGGTGGGCATGCGAGCCGGTGGGAGAAGACCGTCGCCGGTCCTCCAGAAGCAGAGCCGTCGTAGGTGAGGCCTGTCGGGATGGCGGGTCGGGACTGGGGGGCTAAACGCCTGCGAATCATTTAGACGATTCTCCTCCTTCCCCAGGAAGGAGCTGCAGCGTCCTTGGGAGGCCCCCGGGACCCTCAACCCGAGTCAGGAGGAAACGCCTTTCTCAGCAGACCTCACCCAGAGCGGCCTTTGTCGTCACAAAACATGGAAGTGCCATCACTGGAGGAGGATCTTTTCTCCTGCACGATGTTTATTGGAACCAGCCTTTCGTTTTCTGACGGGGTCCTGAAAGACGGGAGGGGACCGTGGAGACGAAGAAACGTGTCTCTGTCACAAAGGCCGCAGGCCCTCCCGACGTGCCGACTGTACAATCAATCTCTATCTGGTTTCCTCCATCGACGGAGTCTGGAACGAATCGCGGTATTTACTGCACAATTATGGTTTTCAAGAAATCGTTCCCAGATGGCTCAGGAAAACAGCATTAAGCAGAAAACAAGAAATGATCAGATTTTAATGAATGTTTGCTTCCTCTGCCTTGTTTCCTTCATAAATCCTGGTAGGATCTGTGGTTCGAGGGTGAATCAGCCAAAGAGACGTGTGCGCGTATGGACGCGCCAGGCACCAGACGCGCGTGCACGTGTAGTAACACGAATGCATATGCAACGAGCATCCGTGGACATAACGGGGCTGTGTGTCTATTTCATTTACTCGGCATGTTCTGTGTACGGGGCCTTGCCCCTGATTTGTATATGAGCCTCCAGCACTCTTCCCAACTCGGCAAGAAAGACGATATTATCCCCACTTTAGACATGAGACGATTGAGGCTTTAGGAAGTTAAGTAACTTGTCCAAGGTCACCCAAAAAGTTGGTGACAGAGGCAGTAAGGGAAGCCCCTCGGTGTGACCGCGGCCTGGGCCCTTTACACCGCGCCACGTCGCCTTTGCAGAACGATCAGTAGGTCACGTGCACGGCAGGCGTGGCCATGGACTCCAGGGAAGTAGACTCGGCCGGTGCGCGCCGTTCCGCCCAGGAACTCGGTCACTGTGGGAACTCCCGCTCTTGACCCTCATTATGGCCAGCCGCCTGTCACCACGCTGTCCTGTCCTGAGGATGTGAGGCCCTTCTGAGCCCTGGCCTTCTTCTTCATCACCTCACCCCGCTCCAATCTCTTCCTCACAGCCGTCTCTCTGTTAGTAATCGTCTATCCTACAGCACAAAGTCCACGAGGTCAGGGGACTGGGTCCCGCTAGCTGTTAAGCCCCTGGCACCAGAATGCCTACTCACTAAATAGACAGGGGTCATGCCAGTTTCTCCCCTGCCGTCCGCTCTACGTGCAAGGCGTTTGGGGAACCACCTGTATGTAGACACCACTCCAGGTGGTCTTCGGGCCTCTCTAGTTGAGGCAAGCAGATTCAGGCCATGCCTCCCTCTCTACCTGGGTCTCGGGTCCGGGATCCCGGGCACTCTGTTTTTCTCGCCCTAGCAAACGGGCCCACATGGAGAGAGATGTTGGCAGGGAACACCTGTGCCAAGACGTGGGCGAAACCCTGCTTCCAATCACGTCAGATGGAATCGGAGGGAGAGGCTGCCCCCACGCAGGCACGAGACCCCTCCTGGCCGAGGACAACGCCCCAGCCCCCGTCAGCAGCACGCAAGTGTTTGTAATTAAGCACCACATGTGTGCAGACAGCGCATGCCAAGCAGCCTGGATGGGGTGACTCAAGCAGCTCAGGTTAGTGCTCATGGGCGTGCTGGGACAGGTTTTCCCAGAGGTCGTGGGACGTCACGTCTCTGGGTGCCAGGCACCAACTGTGCCAGATCCATTTCTGTCCCTGGGGTGTCTTCTGGCACCTGGAGCACAGGCACAGGTGTCACCGACTTGCTTCATGTGGCAGCCGGTACAGCAGAAAGAGCAGGCTTTGGGGACCTGATGAAAGCAGGTGTATCTTGACTCTCCCGCTCACGGGAGGTGTGACTCCTCCACCTTCACCTTCTGAAAGTGGGAACTCCGTCCTCTGCTGGGTGGGTCCTCGGAGACGTGTGGTGCCGGCCAAATGGAGAAATGTGTGCAGATCACGCACCACCTGGGCCCGACGTCCATGACATGCCCACTCAGTCCTAATCCAGTCCCCAGGTGTAAAGCACCTACGGAAAAGGCAGGGACGGGCGGGTCCGCAAACAACCACACCTGCTCTCTGTTCTTCAGAGTAAACGGTTTGTGCTGGGTCAGAGAGAAGGATTCCTGCGCAGGGTGACAGACAAGTGACCGCCCACTCCCTGCTGGGTTCCCAGGAGACAGAACTACGCCCTTCACACAGCCGAGGTACCCAGTGCCTAAGAAAGGAGCAGAGAGAATCAGGCTGCTTTGCAGCCTCAGGTACCTCCAGACTGTCCCTCAAGCCACCCAGTAGGGAAGCAAACACAAGTGTTTGCTTTCTGTGCTGCCGCCCAGCCCAGGTGCCACCTGTGCCGCCTGACCCCCACGCCCCATGATCTGAGTAGTTGGCTCCAAGCGTGTACCCCTGGCAGGACGAAGGAACCTAGGGCTCTAACAGGTTCACTGCCCATCGGCTGCTTCCAGGACGCAACGGTGAGTCCCCAGATTCCAGCACCATGAGAAAATCTGAAGGCAAGAGAAGGGAAAAGGCTAATGAAAGCCACCGTGTAGAGAAGCAAGCAAAAACAGAAGTAACTATTGTTCGTTATTGCTACGAAAGATATCAGTATACGATTATCAGTCATCTCTTCCTATATGCCAGGTATGTTCAGGACCTTTCTTGGTTCTTGCCATAGTTGTCGGGTTTTTTTGTTTGTTTGGTTTTGGTTTTTTTGTTTTGTTTTGTTTTGTTTTGTTGATAGAGCGAGAAAGAGAGGATCTTAAGCAGGCTCCACGCCCAGCACAGGGCTCCATCTCACAATCGTGAGACCATGATCTGAGCCAAAATCAAGAGTTGGATGCTTAACTGACCAAACCGTCCAGGCGCCCCCTTGCCGAAGTCTTCTGAGGGACGTGCTATCATGGTTATTCCCACTTTATGATGAAACCAAGGTCAAAAGGGGTCAAGTGGCCCACATGAGGTTGCCTACTTAGCAGGTAGTATTCGTGGTCAGATTTGATCTTGGGCACCTTGCCCCTCAAAATCCTATCCTCAACCACTAGGACCCATGTTTCATGGGGGTTTGTTGGAAACTCAGAGTCTTGGGCTCCGCCGAGACCCACTGAATGAGAATCTGCCTCTTAACAAGATTCCGGGTGATTTGTGGACACCCTGAAGAGGGAAAAGCTCCCCAGGAGTCAGACCCCAGGAGCCACCCTCGGGGCCACCTACACTGGGCTTCCTCTCCTACACGCTTATCCACGTATGGAGTCCCTCATCCATTCCTTCTCCCTCAGCGCATGGTAATCCGTGTCCACCATGTGTGAGGTGTTCCGCTACGTTCTGGGAACACAAATAAGGTGGAAACAAGCCTGTGGCCTAGAATCCATTTCACTCAAAGTGAAGCAACAACAGCAAATCCCCTCAGCTGTGAAAAAGTAATTACCTAATAAGAAAGTATAATGACATTATATTTAGACGCTGTTATCCAACTAGTTTAAACTCTAAGAAAAATGCCATACTGTCTCATCTGAATGTATTTTCAGCCTATGGTAGCACCATTCACGTGAGAGCTGAAAAGTGATGGAGCTTCGTGGAAAAAGAAACACGGAAAAACAAGGCCGCCATCTTGAAGACACTTCTAAGGGCCAGACCCGGAACGGTGTGAGCAAAACAATAAGTAACGACGTCCATGACTTACAACTTACAGAATAAAACAACTGTCTGTCAGCTCACGCTGATTTAAGAAACAAGTGCATAAATGATTAAGTGGGAGAAAGAACAGCTCTTTCTTACACTAGAGTTCGGATTCATGGCTGCAGAAGCAATATAAAATAGAAAGAGAAAAGTCAACATTTTGCAAAATCATTGATGTGCAAGCATATTAGCGCCAAAGGATAATGAGAAACGGGATTTCGAATAGTCTTAAACTATCCCACACAAAATACCTACTAAACACATGCGTGCATGCATGCACACACACACATAAATTAATAACTTGGCAGTGAAGAAACCTCCCAGATACCACCTTAGCGTAATGGTCCAGGTTCACAACACCAGCAATGAGACACATTGGCACTCTGCGTCTCCTGCTATGATTCACCGAGGACACGTTAGACTCTTGCGGTATTTTTGCAGGAAGTGCAGAACCTCAATCTAATAATGAGGAAACAGGAAAACGCAACATGAGAAACAGTCGACAAAACACAAACACAAGAATGAGCCAATACCCTTAGAAATAATACTGAGGTCATAACAAAGGCGGAAAGAAATGCCCCAGATTTGAAACGACCCAGGAACATGACAATAAATCCGGGACCAGAAAAAGGATCTCAGGGCATGATTAGCACGCTCTGAATAAGCTCTGCATGTTAGCCAAGAGAGTCGTGTCAACAGTAAGGTTTCGATACCCGCGGTATGACTTCGTGAGACCTTAACACTGGGCAAGTGGGGAAGAGGCTTCAGGAACTCCGTGTGCTATTTTTGCGATTTCGTCCTTCTGAAATTTTTAAAAATAAAAAAAAAAAGTTTTAAAAACGTGCTTCCTGCGAATAGACTCAGGAGCTGCCAGGCCGAGGGTCTCGACAGGAGCCTCGTTCACGGCAATCGGGAGGACGTCAGGCAGAAAGGCAGGACCGCTCCGGGAGCCCTCGCGGAATTGTTGGATATTAATTTGAATTATGCCATTAAACAGATGTGCTCTGTGGGGCATGGACAACTTTTTATTTCTTAAATGTCTAACCTGCTGCTGCCTCGGATGGCATCAAATTAATTATACAAAGTCATCCACGGATGGGACACAGCGGGCCGTGGCACAGCCATACATCATCACGCGTCACGGCAGACATGCTGCCAGGTTGGGGGGGGGGCATGGTGCTTTCTGCCACTCTGGGGCCAGACCCAAACTGACGGGGCGTCCGACGGCTCTCCACGCACGCCCAGAGCACACTCCGTGCGTCTGAACACTTAAATGCGAGCTCAGAGTAAAAGCTCCCAAACAGAAGACTTCTATCTAAAGTCACCAGAACCGGTTTATTGATAATGTTCAATGTTCACTTTTAAAAATGCAAGGTATATAGAGGTGGTATGCTTTATACATGCATTTTGTGTATTTAAATATGGCACTGTGTATTTAGGGAATGGTTGTATATATGTTTGAATTTTTTTTAATTTTTATTTATTTGTCTTGGGAGGGAGGGGCAGAGAGAGAGAGAGAGAGAGAGAGAGAGAGAGAGACTAGGAGAGAGAATCCCAAGCAGGCTCCACACTCAGTGTAAAGCTTGACACAGGGCTCGATCCCATGACCCTGGGATCATGACCTGAGCTGAAACCAAGAGTCGGTCACTTAACTGACTGAGTCACACAGGCGCCCCTATGTGTTTGAATATTTTATGCAGGACGTGAGAGAATAAGACTTGTGTGTCTATAAATGTGAGAGCAAGTAGTCTGGACAGATGGATGGATGGACGGATGGATGGATGGATGGATAAAGATAGATAGATAGACGGATGGATGGACAGATGAATGGATAAATGATAGATGATAGATAGATAGACAGGTGATAGATAGATAGATAGATAGATAGATAGATAGATAGATAGATAGGCAGGCAGACGGATGGACAGATGGATGAATGGATAAATGACAGATAGGTGGATGGATGGACAGATGGATGAATGGATAAATGACAGATAGATGATAGATAGACAGAAACAAACAGGGAAAATAAATCACAAAGAGAAAGGTACATTGTGCTTTCTAAAAAGTACAACAACAATGAAATGTGTTCTGTTATCTACTTTGTTCTACTAGAGTGACAGTCACTCTCTTTCAACAAGCATTGCTTTATTGAAAAACCGTAGGGGCGACTGCGTGGCCCAGCTGGTTAAGCATCTGACTTCAGCTCAGGTCATGACCTCACAGATGATGGGTTGGAGCCCTGCGTCGGGCTCTGCGCTGACAGCTCAGAGCCTGGGACCTGCTTTGGAATCTGTGTCTCCCTCTCTCTCTGCCCCTCCCCTGCTCATGCTCTGTCTCCCTCTCTCTCAAAAAAACAAATAAACATTTAAAAAAACCTCTAAGATGCTATGAGTCACTCCTATCCTGAATTTTATTCTGTAGAGAAAGCCTAACACAATGTGAAATCAGAACCAAGCTTGCTTACTGGTTTACGCTCAGGTTTTTCAGTTCAATAATAGAAGCACTAGCTGCCTACCTCGGCAAGTATCTGTTGAATGAATGCATGAATCGATGATTAAGAACAAAACAGATCTATCCTCATATTTGAAATGAGAGTTAGTATGGAAGAAACTAACAAAAAACATAATCAAAAATACATAACCTTCAACCCAAAGCCAACCTGAAGTTCTAACATCAACATATAGGCCGAATGTTTCCAAATCAGATTTCTGTTCGCACTTACTTAATCATCCATCCATCCACAACTCCCTACCCACTGGTCATCCATCATCCGTCCATTCTTTCCACGAATGCTGAGAGACCCCAGGCCCCTAGCCCAAGTGCTGTCTCTACTGAGTCAAACAAAACAGACGCCCTTTCCAAAGGGCTCACTAACCTTTGGCGAGACAGATCTGTGATTCAACAGCCCTGGCCACCAAGAGCTGCAGGTGCACTGTAAGGCTGCAGAGCAAGCCTACCGAGAGGAAGGCACGGCTGCTGGCCTGATCCCGGGCTGCAGAATCTTCTGTCCCAGCCGCTCATTCAACCCACAGCTGTTCTGGGGGTACTTGTTATGATCAGGTGCCCGGCAAGGGCCTGCAAATCTCCTGCAGTTCTGTAAAGGGAGAGGCAGTGTTCACAGCAGGGTGAGGGCTACGGGGTGCGTGGAGGCCACCTGCCGAGGTGGGCGGGCTCGTCCAGGCGGCTCTGCCTTGACACCTCTTGGGATGTTTTGTTTTTACCAAAAGGAGACCGATCTTAGCACTACTGGACCGTAGGACTGTTGCATCCTCTCTGGGGATGTGGGGGGGAACCTCCTCTCCATGCCGCAGGGAAGGTCTCAGGGCATTCCAGCTTTTTGGGGACGGGAGAAAGGATTCCACAGGGGTCTCCCCCCACACCGCACGGTGCCCTGCTGCTCCCCGATCCCAGCGGGAGCTGTTTTTCGTGGGAGCAGGGGCTTTGCTGAACTATCCCTTTCTGCCACGCAGTCGCTCCAGCCTATAATGGTAGTAGACATCCTGGGGGAGCGGGTCTCTCACAGCTCCCAGCAACCCCCTGCTTTGGGGTCACCCAGCAGCCAGCCAGGGTGGCTCCGCACACTCCTGCAGTGACCATAGCTGGTCGGGTCTGGCAGGGAAACCTGGCCAAACTCGAACTGCTGAAGATCAGGTGGTTTCTCAGAAGGTTCTGTGTAAGCCAGAGAAGCTGAGAGAACTTGAGGAGTGACGGGACGGAGGAGGAGGAGAGGGAGGGAAGACAGACAGAGACACACAGACAGAGATACACAGAGACACACAGAAACCGACAGATACAAAGCGACAGGGACGGAGATGGACAAATAGAGACACACAGACAGACAGAAACAACAGCGAGGAGAGTCTTCCTGCTCCTGGTTCTCGCCCTCCTCACAAGCCCTGGCTGCGTCCCACCCGGGGGCCTCCTGAGACCCCTACAACCTACTGTGAATCGAGGGTCTGCATTCAGCCAGCCCAAGCGCGCTTTCCGCCTTGCAGCCACCTCACCCAGACCCACGCTTTCCCCTCCAAGACCCGGGCACCCGCCAGGGGTCTGACCTTGCCCCCGACTTGCCCCCACGGCCTGGGCTGAAGGCCTGGCCGCTGGTTCCTCCTTCTCGTGCCCCCCGCCCATTGCCTTGTGCATTGTAAGTGGGGGCTCCGGTGGCCTTGACTCTGACCTGCCCCTGACCCACCAACAGAACCCTTTCTTGTCAAGTAAGACGTTCGCCTCCTGCTTTGAACCCAAACTTTCAGGTTTGCTGGGAACCGGGGCACAAGAAG
>PITB01020811.1:0-30170 GCA_004024585.1 Paradoxurus hermaphroditus | reverse complement strand
TCTGAGGGTCAGCGATTCTGTGAATCCTGGCCTCCCAGGCCCACGTGACCCTTCCTCTCCTCCACGAAGCCTTCCTGATTTTTCCAGCCTATAACAGTATCCTTTCTCTGAATTCCCGCCCTGCATTTTCACATACAACATGGGCGGCCCTAAGTTGTTTCCTGCGCGGTGCCAGACGTGTGAGTTTTCATTGGGAACTCCTGGGGGCAGGGGCCAGGCTTCGTACCGTCTGTTCCTTTCCTGTCTCCCTCAGCAAAGCCTCCATCCACTGAGCACCGTTAATGAGAACCTGTTGTTGCCTGGCACTGCTTTGGGCGCTAGGGATGCAACAGCGACTCAGAAAGATACAGGACCTGCCCTCACAGAGCTTCTGTTCTCCTTTGGGGATACAGTAACAGGGAAACACATAGTGAAAGAGAGCATTCCAGGCGCACCTGGGTGGCTCAGTCGGTGAGGCGTCCGACTTTGGCTCAGGTCATGATCTCACGGTTCGTGGGTTCAAGCCCCACGTTGGGCTCTGTCAGTATAAGCCCACTTTGGATCCTCCGTCCCCCTCTCTCGCTGCCTTTCTCCTACTGGTTCTCTCTCTCTCTCCAAATAGATAAATAAGTTTTTTGTTTTTTTGTTTTTTTTTTTTAAAAAGAGAGAGCATTCCAGAGTATGTAAGTGAAGTAGCAGAGACAGGAGAGCAGCGTAAAGGAACAGGGGGTCCCTGGGGATGGGGTGGTGACTTGCCTCAGTTGGGAGGCCAGGGAAGGCCTCTCCACGGAGACCGCCCCTGAGGAAAGGTCTGTGGGGGTGAGCCCCGTACTCCTTCAGCACTGAGCACACGGTAGGGCACGCCACACCATGAAGCCCAGGAGCGTGGGAAGCCCCGGGGACTGCAGGCGCGGGTCCCCAGCCAGCGTCCGCTCTGTCTCCAGGTTTCATAGGGAAGGGGATGCTGACGGGCGTCATCGCAGGAGCCGTGTTCACCTCCCCGGCCGTGGGCAGCATCTTGGCAGCCATCAGGGCAGTGGCCCAGGCAGGCACAGGTAAGCCTGGCGTGCCGGAGGGGCCGCTGCGGGGAGGCCCCAGGCACTGAGGGGGCCCTGCCGGCTGCTCCCGCAGTGGGGACCCTCCTCATCGTGAAGAACTACACCGGGGATCGGCTCAACTTCGGCCTGGCCCGGGAGCAGGCCCGGGCTGAGGGCATCCCCGTGGAGATGGTGGTCGTCGGGGATGACAGCGCTTTCACCGTCCTGAAGAAGGCGGGCAGGCGGGGACTCTGCGGCACAGTGCTCATCCACAAGGTGCGGTCTCCCACCCGCAACGCCGGCCGCCCGGCACCCCCCACCCCCAGCCTTCTCTTTCCAGGCAGCACCTGGTACCTGGCCCCTTTTGCAGCCAGCCCACCTCCCAGGAAGCCCCTGCTTCCTCAGTGCTCCCTGATCCGGAGGCCCCTCCAACTACATAAACACAGAAGAGAACCATTCCCCCAGACCCTTCCTCTACTTTCCCCGCACCTGGCCCCTGGCCCCGTCCTCGTGATCCGACTCCCGAATGCTCCGACGCCGCGCGTGCCCCTCAGAGCCCTGCCCTTCCCGTGCCAGCCTCGGGGCAGTGCCCACGTGCTCCTGCCCCGGGCGGCCGGCGCTGCTGCTCACTGGGCTCCCCGCCAGCTTCCTGCCTACCCCTCCAGCATGTGCCCCGGAGGTGCCTTTTGAAAATGTGTATCTGACCAGGCTATTCACCGGCTGAAAGCTCCCTGGGCTTCTGAGAGTCAACCAGGGCTCCTTGGTCAGGGGCCCACCAACTAGCTGTGTGACACTGGCCCGGTCACCTCCCTTCTTTCGGCCCATTTCCTGTTTGCGAAGTCTCTTCTGGCTCCAACGGATTGGGGTTCTCGAAGACTCCTGGCGAGCGCACTGTGAATGCAGAGGGTGCATGCTTCCGCCCTAAACGTGGCGGGCCAGGTTGATGTGGCCACGCTGAGATGCCCTCATCCCAACTAGCAACTCAGCCCCAGCCTGTCGTCCAGCCCCGTACGTCTACCCCCCGAGTGTTCCGGTGACCCCTTCCCCTCATTCTGTGCGGGTGCAGGTGGCTGGTGCCCTGGCTGAGGCAGGTGTGGGGCTGGAGGAGATCACCAAGCGGGTGAATGTGGTTGCCAAGGCTATGGGTGAGTGCCGGCCCAGGGACTTGGAAGGGGTCCGTGGGGGGTGGAGGCTGACCTTGGGACCGACTAAGAGCAGGGTCCCTGCAGCTGCAGAGAAGGGCCTTCCAGGCTCTTCCCCAGGAGCTGAGGGAGCATCTCCTGGGGCAGCTCCCGGGGATGGGCAGCTCGGGTCCCCAAGCTGGGTTTCTCTTCCACTGCTGAGGTGAAGAGCCCGGTGAGCTGTGTCAGCAAAGAGGCTGCCGTGGGCAGGGCTCCCGAGGTGTCGCTGCTGCCTGGCCTGACGCCCGGTGCCGAGAGCAGCCATCCTTCCCCCGCCTCGTCTCCCGCAGGAACCCTGGGCGTGAGCTTGTCCTCCTGCAGCGTCCCTGGCTCCAGACCCACCTTTGAGCTCGCACCTGACGAGGTGGAGCTAGGCCTGGGTGAGTCTGGGGCCACCCCTGTCCTGGCCATGCCCGCGCCTGGGTCTCGCCCTCGTCTTCTGCCCTGGGAACTGTCTGCTCACCCGGAGCAGGTGCCAAAGTGGTCTTAGTTGTTTCGTTTTTTATTTAAATTTATTTAAATAATCTCTACACCCAACATGGGGCTTGAACTCACAACCCCAAGGTCAAGACTAGCGTGCTCTTCTAACAGAGCCAGCCGGTCGGCTTGGTCTTCATATTTTTAAGCGGGCACTTGAGGCCCTTCTGGCTCAGCCTGCCTGGCCTCTTTACCTGCCTTACCGCGCACGCCCATGGCTCTGGCCACGGGGACCCTGTGCGCCACTCACCTCCTTGTCTTTGGTCACACCAATTTTGGGCCGCTCCGCCCCTGCCAAATATCAGCAAAGAGGGTCAGAGGCCACGCAGCTCCCTTCTCCCTCCCCCCATGCTTCCGAAGTGATAGGCATGAGGCCTCAGGTGGCCTCGCCTCTAGTTAAAGCTACTTAACTAGTTAAAAGTTTAGTAGTTAAGGTTCTTGCTGTCTCCACTACCCAGCCATAAGCTCCCAGAGAGTAGAGACTGTGTATTTTCCATTATCCTGTCCATTGCCCCCAACACTCCTCACGTACACGGCGCCTAGCCTCGTGCTGAGCACTTAGTAAATCCTTGAGTGAAACACGAGGAGCAAATCCGCAGGCCCTGACGGGCCCCCAGTGACCGAGTCTCTCCACAGGGATCCACGGGGAGGCTGGCGTGCGCCGGATAAAGGTAAGAGGACTGCACGGCCCAGGCTGGCGGGAGACCGAGGCCTCCCGGCGCAGCTCACTCCTGGCTCTTCCTTCTGACAGATGGCGTCTGCCGACAAGATTGTGTCACTCATGCTCGACCACATGACGAACTCCTCCAACGTGTCCCATGTGCCCGTGCAGTCTGGTGAGGGGCTGTCACGCTGCCCCCAGCCTTTCCTCCAACTCTGGGCAGGGAGCCTGGAGGTCTCACCTGGGTGTCGCATCTGCCCACAGGCTCCTCGGTGCTGCTGATGGTCAACAACCTGGGTGGCTTGTCGTTCCTGGAACTGGGCATCATAGCCGACGCCGCTGTCCGCTCTCTGGGTGAGCCCTGCGCTGGAAGGGGACCTCCCCGGCCCCCGGAGCTCCTTTCCCTGCAGCCCTTTGAAGCCAGACGTGAGAAAAGCAGCCAAGATGGGGTCTTGAGACGACCCAGAGCAGGGGCCGTGCGGGCAGATGAGCCCAAGTCAGGCCATCCCTCTGCCCCCTGGTTGCCGGGTGCCTTGAGCCTGTCTCCTTGTCTGTCGGGGACGGGCAACAGTAGTACCTGCCTTGTAGGGTCGTTGTGAGAATCACATGAGAACACACTTAGCACAGGGCCTGGCACCTGGTGAGAACCGTCAAGGAGATTTGTATTTACCGATCTTCCCTACAGAGGGGGCCCCTCCGGGGAGTGTGGTAATTCAGGGCATCCCTGAGGGAATCTGGCCCTCTCCCTGCTAACCTCAGGACCCTAGCTTCCAAAGTCCTTGTTTCTCTGTTTCTCTCTGACGCTCTGAGGACAAGTGCCCACCTTCCTCTCCTTCCCTCATGGACCTCCTCGCTCTGGTATTGCAGAGGGCCGCGGGGTGAAGATCGCCCGTGCCCTAGTGGGCACCTTCATGTCCGCCCTGGAGATGCCTGGCATTTCTCTCACCCTTCTGCTGGTGGATGAGCCTCTCCTGAAACTGATCGGTGAGACCTGGAAGCTGGGGTCATCCAAGCCTGGCCTCCTTGTGGCCAGAGGGAGCCACGGAGACTTGGAGATACCCCATCAGGGACCATGACCTCTGTCTGTGGAGAGGCCCTTTGTGGCTTCTCCAGCCTTCAGCTCTCGCTTGAGGAGTTGGTATCAGGATCCTACCCAGGGACCCTCCACACTTTCCTTGTACACAACAGGCGCTCGGTATTTGCTTGTTGAGATGGAGGGAACCAGGCACAGGTAGGGAGTCCATGTCCCACTTGATCCCTGACCGGCTGGCCTGTGTCTACAAGAGTCATCCTGCTGTCCCTAGATGCTGAAACCACCGCATCGGCCTGGCCCAATGTGGCCAAGGTCTCCGTGACTGGGCGGAAGCGGAGCCGGGCAGCCCCTGCCGAGCCTCTGGAGGTCCCCGGTTCCACTGTTGCAGGAGGTACCGAGCTGTGGTGTTAGGAAAGGTGGCCCAAGGATGTGGCCTGAGCCCCGAGGGGTGTGGGGTAGACGAGGGATCTCATACCCATGCCTCCCCACACCGGTCAAGTTCGGTTGTGAAGGGGCCGGACTGGCCTCTTCCCCACTGGCCTCCCTCTCCAGGCTCAGCCTCGAAGCAGATGGCGCTTGTGCTGGAACGGGTGTGCGCCGCCCTCCTGGGCCTGGAGGAACATCTGAACGCCCTGGATCGAGCTGCCGGCGACGGGGACTGTGGCACCACCCACAGCCGCGCTGCCAGAGGTTGGTGCCAGGGTCCCTCTAGTGTCAAGAGAGGGGCTGCCGTAGAACATTGGTTCTGAGATTTTGGCATTTCACGAACCCGAACAATTTCAAAAGCGCCGGGAGTGTTCACGTGGAATGGCCCGAGGTCATTCACAGAACCTGGCATCCCTTTCACCTCTTTTCATAGGATAAGCTTCTTCTAACTCTACAAATGTAGAAAGGTGGTTGCAAAATAAAATGTAATCTTTTTTATAAAATTATGTATTTACATACGTACGTACATATGTAAGCTCTAGGTCCAACGTGGGGCTTGAACTCACAACCCCACGATCAAGAGTCGCATGTTCTACCGAGCCAGCCAGGCGCCCCAGAATGTAATCTTAAAGAGTGAATGATAACTTCAGATTCAAGGAAAACTCATACAATTGTCCTTATTTTTCTCAGCTTACCCAGACTAATGAAAAGCTCTTAATCATCCAGCCAACGGGCTGGATTCCATCGAGAATTAGGCATACCCCGGGCCTGGCACTGCTCTTGATGCTCTGAGTACAATAGTGAGCAAGGCAGATAAAGCTCCCTGGCCTCGTGGCTCATGTCGGGTGGGGGAGGCAAACAGCCAACCAGGAAGATCCCTACAAGAGGACACAGCGCGAGGGGCTGAGAAATGAAGCGGGTATGAGGCAGGCAACGTCAGGCTGAGGGTGTCTGGGGCCCGGCTCACCTTCTGGGTGACTGCCAAGGTCCCTGTCCGTCCCCTTCCCACCCCTCTGCAGACTGCACGGAGGACAGGACGGAGAAAGGGACCTTTGGGAATCTCCCGGGGTTGGATTGCTCAGCCTCTTCCTGTGGCCATTCCTTCCGCCTGGCAGCGAGGCCTGGGGGCTTTCTTGGGGTCCAGGCAGATGGGGGAGTCTCTGAATTCTTCGTCCCATTCTCTGTCTGCAGCCATCCAGGGGTGGCTGAAGGAGGGTCCACCGCCTGCCAGCCCCGCCCAGCTACTCTCCAAATTGTCCCTCCTGCTGCTGGAGAAGATGGGAGGCTCCTCCGGGGCGGTGAGTGCTGGCGGGCCCTGGGACCGAGGGGCTGGCAGAGCTATCCCCCGGTTGGCCAAGGCCCGGGCCGGCCCCATGAGCTCAGCGTTTCGGTCCTCCCCAGCTCTACGGCCTGTTCCTGACTGCAGCGGCCCAGCCACTCAAGGCCAAGACAGACCTGCCGGCCTGGTCTGCCGCCATGGATGCCGGCCTGGAGGCCATGCAGAAGTGAGCCCAAGGGCGGGCTGGGGGCAGTGGATGAGGTTGTGAGGGACCTATCCCCTCCCCTACAGTGATTCCCCGCAGCGAGTCCCACTCAATCTCTTTCCCTGCCAGGTATGGGAAGGCTGCTCCAGGGGACAGGACTATGGTGTGTATTCAGCCCAGCCCTTCCCTCCTTTGAGTACAGGAGCCCTGAAGGCCCCCCCTCAGTGGCAGGGCCTGTGCTCAGTCCCCTCCCCCTCACCTTTCCCAGCTGGATTCCCTGTGGGCAGCAGGACGGGAGCTCCAAGCCTGGAAGAGCCCGGGGGCCAATCTGTTCCACGTTTTGACAAAAGCAGTCCAGGTGAGCGAGGCTGGACCCGACCACCCAGGAGACAGACTTGGAGCCACTAGGCTCCCATGTCTATGTGACCGTGAGCAAGTTAATATCCTTCCTGTACCCGTTTCCTCCTCGACATGGAGGGGAGTTCCTGTCTCGGGGGTGCTGTGAGGCTAAAGACAGATGTGCAGCCCCAGCACCACATCCAGGTCGTAGCAAGCCCCCGGTAGATGGTAGCTTCTCGCCCTGCTAGATGTAGGCGAGAGGTGACCCCTCCACCCTGGTGACAGTACTCAGGACGCTCGTAGAGCTGGGGCAGGAAGGTGCAGTGTCCACGGGAGGAAGGAGGCCTGGTGGCTTGTCCTCGAGCCCGCTCCCACGTTCTCACTCAGAGTGCGGAGGCTGCAGCCGAGGCCACCAAGACTATGGAAGCCGGAGCCGGGAGAGCCAGTTACATCAGCTCTGCGCGGCTGGATCAGCCGGACCCTGGGGCAGTGGCCGCGGCCGCCATTCTCCGGGCCATTCTGGAAGCCCTGCAGCGCCAGGGCGTGTGAGCGCTTCCCTGGGCCTCCGCGCCCCTCACCACTGTGCAGAGGTGGCCACTGGCAGTTCCTCCTGTCTTCCAGCTGTTACCCTCCCTGCCCCCTTGCCCCTTGTCCTGAGTTCAGCAGGGAACCTCCTACCAACCTCCAGAATTCCTATGGAAACTGCAAACCCAGAGTGGCTCCTGTACCACTTTAGCACTGCCCTTTCTCTCTTCAGGGAGGTGGAATCCTGGGGTCACCCGCTCTGCCCCCAGCCACCTCGAGGCCTCGGCGATAGGCATTTTTCTTGGGTGGCAACATGGCCTTTAACCAGCCATGCTAATTTGGTTCTAAGGCTCCCTGTGAAAGGCCTTCCGACCCTGACCCCGAGCCAATGTGAAAAACAAGTAAATAAAAAAAACACATGGAAACGGGCTCATGCTTCTGCTGAGAGCTTTTTCACACTAACGCCCCAGGCGCTAAGGCCTCAGCCTCTGGTTGAAATGGTCATGACCCGGGGCGCCCAGCTGGGGGGCTCAGTCGGTCAAGCATCCCGACTTCGGCTCAGGTCATGATCTCATGGTTCATGACTTCGAGCTGCACATTGGGCTCTGTGCCGACGGCTCAGAACCTGGAGCCTCCTTCAGATTCTGTGCCCCCTCTCTCTCTACCCTTCCCCTGCTCGCATTCTGTCTCTTTCTCTCGAAAATAAGTAAACATTAAAAAAAAAATAAAAAGAAATGATCACGACCCATGCCCTGCTACCTGACCCCCGAGGGCTGGGTCTGTGCAGCTGGGCTGGCTCCACCGGGATCCCGTTCCTGTTCTCCCTCCAGGACACACGCCACACCTCAGCTTTTCTTCGGGAATCAAATGGGCAAACGGGACGCCAGAAGAAATCACCATATTTTATGTATATATTGATTAATATATAGTTTTTTTTTTTGAAATTACCATATTCTAAAGCTCAGTGGTAGGACCGAAGCTGCACCCAAACCGAACCCCAGGCCCCTAGGGCAATCACTGACAACACCTGGGCAAGCAGGAGGGGCTGCTGAGTCTGGGCACGGTAGAGACGGGACGGCACAGGCCCGGCCCATGCTCGGTGCAGGGGAGCAGTTAAAGGCACTGGCGTGGAGTCAAACACAACTAAACTCCAACCTGGCTTCAAACTAGCTACGTAAACCCAGGCCCACCATTTAGCCTCTTGGAATCTGTGAAACCGGAGCAGCACCCGTCTCAGGAGACATGGACGGGGCCCGACGGGAACGGCAGGTGAAGCCCCGGGCACAGCCCAGGGGCTCCCTCGCTGAGTTACCGTTCTCACTAGTGTCTGCACCCAACTCCTTCCGGGTCATCTGCTCCACCAGGAGGGATCTACGGCTGGTCACAGAGGGAAGGGGGCCTTCCGTCACTTACTTTGCCCAAAGTCGGCTACGGGCTCCCTCAGTCCCTGGGCTGGTCTCTCCAGGGTGCCCTGTCCACCACGGGCCTGCACCTCGGGTCCCTCGTGGCTAGGTGTGGTGATCAGTGTGCACATACCCAGCAGCCGCGAAGGAGACTGGCATAAACGCCTGGCCTGTGGATCCCAACTCTGCCACTTCCTGGCTGAGCGACCTCAGCTACCAGTGACCAAGTCACTTACCCTTTCTGAGGCCCAGTTATAAAACAGGAAACATTTCCTTCCTTGTGAGATGACCAAGTACTCGGAAGCTTTTCTTATTAAGGGCATCCACGCATACCACGAGTCACATACCATTCCAGAAGGGCGGTCCTGAGATCTTTGGCGCCTTTTGGTGTACTCCTCTCCAGTCTGATGGTCAGAACAGTCCTGAGGCTTCTACAAGTTTCCCAGAGCCCATTTAACCACAACGCGATGACAGTACAGAAGGCTTTGATTCTTTAAAACACGACAAATGGGAAGCAAGCTGCATGAATAAGTTACAGACCCACCCGCACGGAAAGAGGGGGCGCTGGGCACATGACCGAGGTGCCTGGCAGTCAGCCCGGGGTCTTCAAAAGCTCCGTCCCCTCAGGAAGTCCGGTCACAGTCCTGCTGGCATCGGGCCACATGGGGTTGGGGTGGACGGTCCGCCTCCTCGCCACCTGCCAGGGTAAGTGCTGCTGGTCCCTGAGCATGGCGGTCCGGAGCTGGGTCCTGGCGGGGCAGGCCACTCGGAGAGGGCGGGAAAAGCCCCGGCACCATCACTTCAGAGAGGAGCAGGGTTCCCCCGTCCATCCCCCCCAACCCCCCACCTCTCCCTGAGAGGTCAGCAGCTGCTCGCCCTCCGGCAGAACACGAGACTGGGTTTGGCCAAGGAAGTAGCCCCTGAGGGGGCAAATGAGGCACTCTGGCACTCGGCAGGGAGCACCTCGGAAAGTGGCCGTGGCCCCGGGGCTCTGCGGGGCACACGGCACCACGACATTGGCTAGTTGCACGGGGGGCTGGAGAGCGAAAATCGGCTGGGCGGGGGCTCTCCCGAGAGAGCGAGGCTGAGCCTGCCGGGGCCAGGCGGAGAGCCCCTGATCCGGGGAGGGGCAGGAAAGGAAGTCTGAGGCTCATCCCTGCTGGGACAGCCGGTGACACCGGCTCTTGGGACAGCAGGCCGTCAGGGTTCCTTGGGCTGCCCGACACTGACAGGCATGTAAGTCACAGGAAAAGGCCAGGATCTAGGCCAGGGCTGTAGCAGCATCGAGAGGCGGAGCCACGCAGTCACAGTGCAGGCAGACACGGAGCGCAGCGACATGAAACAGAACAGCAAAGAGCAGTCAGCTCCTCGGCTTCTCTGCGGAAGCCTCTCTGCTGCCGTTCTTTTCCTTCCATCACCTTCCATCGTCTCCGTTCCAGCCTCACATCCGGGCGGGCTGGATGGAGGGAAGAGCAGATGCTGCCCGCCCGACGGTCGGGGCGCCCCAAACAGAATGCACGCCGTCCGGGGCAAGCTGCCGGACACCATCACCTCCCTCGTCACATGTGGGTTGTGCCCACGTCCTGGCCCATGTAAGCCGGAGAGATTTTTCTACCGGATCCTTAGGGGCCCAAAGGGGAAAGCAGCTTGACTTCACACAGAGAGCGGGGGCAGCGTGAGCAGCTGGGGCGGCACGTGCGGAGAACCCGAGAAGTCGATGCCAGGAAGGGGTACGGAAGCCACCAAGCAGAGCGGGTGGGCAGCAGAGTGGTGGGGAGAGCGGGCCCCACATGGAGGCAAGAAGAAGTCTGGAGCCCAAAGCGAGTCCATTGCCGAAGCCAGAGAGGAGCCCCTGGCAGAGAAGAGCTTCTGAGGGGGAGACGCCTCCACCTGCTCGTGGGCGCCCTTCCCGCTTCACTCCCCGTCAGGCAGCAGGGGCTGGAAAGACAGGCAGAGGCACACGCGTTAATGGCGAACACCACAGCTCGACTGGCAGGAGTCGCGCCTGGTCTGAGCTGTTCGGACAGACCCCCGACCCACAGAGCGGTCCCTGCCCAAGCCACCACATCTCTCGGGGAAGCCCCGAAGTCCCTCAGCCCGACGCACACCCCGTCTCACCACGTCCCTCAGGGGAAAACCTAGCCCACGTACCCAACCCGTCAGCACCCAACCCGTCGGCACCCAACCCGTCAGCCGGAGCCTGCTAGATAAGCTCCGCCCCCAAGACTAGCCCCGAAGCTGGAAGAATGGGAATCTCGACACCTTCTCATCACGCTCAAGCCCTTGCTTGGGGGACAGAAGGCCACACTTTCCCCTCATGAAACCACAGCAATGTGGAGAAGGGCGTAGCCATCTGTGCTCTCCCAAGGGACAGGCCCCGGGAGCCCCTGAGCCACAACATTCGCCACCACGGCTGGCACGTGCTGCTTTGACACAGGGCCCCCCCATCAGCCGAGCCAACCCCACCTTCAGCCCACCTGGTTTCCCACCACGTTACTGAGGGGGCTTCCCGGCACGGCCAAGCCCTTCCTGGGTGACCCTTCTCTAGGCCCTGCCCCAACCTGAAATGGAAGACCAGGACCCCACACCTGTCCTTCGCTCAGGATGCCTGGCTCTGGGCGTTTCCAAGACGAAACCAGGAGGATATAGAGCACCAGTAGGCTGAAGACCACCACCAGCATCCCAGTGCTGTTGGCCAAGACAGCTTCACTGGGCAGACTGGAGTATGGCTGGGTGTCGTTATTCCTGAAGGTAAGAGAACACTGTGGGCCCTCAAGAGGTTTTCCACCTGTTTTTGCCCGATACCCTTAACAGATGGTGAGAAAAGCCTCCAAGGACCATCTGTGACCCGGAACGTTAACGCAGTTTCTAAGTCCCTGCCATCACAAGTATCTGCAGAATGCTTTTTCCCTGAGGAAACCGAAGCTCAAGACGACGGGCTTGGCCAGTCATCGAACTAGCAAATGGCGTAGCCTAGACCTAAACCCAAGTCTGACCTCGTATCTTACTTGCTTTTCACTACCTACGCCGCCCCCCCCCCCGCCTTAAAATAACGGGGGACGGTAGCGGTTAGGCATGAGGCTGTAATCTTATCCCCCAGCTCTGCCCCTTTCGGGTTGTGTGCCCTTAGGTAAGTTCCTTAACTTCCCCGTGCCTCAGCTCCCTTATTTGTAAGCGGCAATGACGACAGAACCCATGTTGTAAAATGATTAAAGGATTAAACTTAAGGTGCTTAGAACAGCTTCTGACACACGGTAAGTATTAAGTCAACTTGACGGTAGATAAATTTTTGCTGACCGATTTACCAATCTCAGCCTAAAGATTCCATGACCTTCCAGATCAAGAACGAGCCCAACCCCGAAAGCTCCCCATCCACGGATAGGTCCTGTGACCACAGGATGCATCTTTGGAAGACGCTATGCCTCCTCCCCCTCCCCCACGTTAGAACTGGGGGCCCCGTCCCACTCACAAACTGAAGAAAAGCTTCTCGTTAATGCCGGAAATGACAGACGCGACGGACAGGGAGA
This sequence comes from Paradoxurus hermaphroditus, assembly GCA_004024585.1. Classification (NCBI taxonomy): domain Eukaryota; kingdom Metazoa; phylum Chordata; class Mammalia; order Carnivora; family Viverridae; genus Paradoxurus; species Paradoxurus hermaphroditus. The sequence continues at coordinate 18,098 of PITB01020811.1, read as the reverse complement.
GGATGATAACTCCAAAGAAGACATGGACGGGTTTAAGGAGGCTGCGCAGCCGCACGGACGCCCATGGCAGCAGGAAGACGACAAAGCCGAGGAGCCACTGTGGACACAGGGAGGTGCCTGCCTGCCCCGTGCTGTTCTGGAAGGTGCAGCAGGGCCCCCCACCCACCGGAGCCCCCGATCCCACAGCGGCCCCTGGCCCTTCTTTCCCAGCTCAAACCTCCCACCGGCCACCACGCCTCGCCCCTGCACCGTGGTCGGTTTCTCGGCCAGACCAGAATGCTCCACGAAATGCTTAGCTACAAGCCCAGTCTCCCCAAAGCCCGGCCATCCTTGTAATGTCTCTGCCACCGTCCGGTCCTGGCCCACATAACTCGCCTGCGCAGGGCTGACATCAGAATGCAGAAACCACTTCCAGAATTGCTTCTGGTGCACAGAAAGGTGGGGACGGGGAAGGCGGAGAAGATCACGGACCGCGTCAGCGTGGCGTGTGCTATGATAAAGCCAGGACGACGGAGGGGCGGCGGGATGGGCGTGGGAACCACCAGCCTCCCACGGCCACTTACGCCGCCCATTCTGTGGGATGCGCCCCGCGGGGCCGTCTCGGGGCAATAACCAGAGGGAGTATCTGGTGCAGATGCCAGTGAAGGGCCGAGCAGAGCCCGCGGCCGCCGTCGGGGACCCAAAGGAGAGGACCCACCTGGCAGGCGAAAAGGAAGACGGTGACGATGCCCAGCCAGCTGTGCAGGGAGTAGAGGCTGACGGAGTTTCCGTGGCTGTGAAACCGAAAGACGACGACCAGCCCCAGCACGGTCAGGACGAAGGCCAGCAGGTGCAGGACCGCGTGGCCCACCTTCCAGGGCAGCCTGGGCCCCACCCAGGACTGCGGCAGGCGGTACACCAGCGACGCTGCGGGAGAGAACAGCCCAGGGCCCGGCCTCTTCCCCTCGGCTCCCCCCACGCGGTCCCACACGGCCCCCCAACCCGAGAGGAAGGAAATGCTAGCGCGTCGGCGCCCCCTCCGGGGCATCTCCTATCCTCACATCGTTTCAGCCGTGCAGGGGGCGGAGGGAGAAAAAACAGTGATGAAAAGGGAGGGGCGGGCTTCTTGGACCCGCCAGCCTGTCACTACGTAACAAACGCACTCGTGTGCAGTTCTGCGGGTGAAAAAGCAAAGTCGCCTTCATTACTTCTTCTGACTGAACTCTTAGAACCGCAGTTAGCTGCCACAAGTCCAGGCGTATAATCGGGTTAGACAGACCGAGGCCCGTAGCCGGCTCCGCCTCTCGGCTGGGGCATCTTGCTTCTATATCTCAGTTTTCTCAGGGGTGCCTGGGAGGCTCAGTCGGTGAAGCGTCCAACGTCAGCTCAGGTCATGATCTCCCAGTTCGTGGGTTCGATCCCTGTGACAGGCTCTGTGCTGACGGCTGGGAGCCTGGAGCCTGCTTCAGATTCTGCTTCCCTCTCTCTCTGCCCCTCCCCAACTCAATGCTCTGTGTGTGTCTCTCTCTCTCTCTCAAAAATAAATAAACATTAAAAAAATTTTAAAAATTAAAATCAATCAATCAATCAATCTCCGTTTCCTCGTCTGTAATATGGGGACAGCGGTAGAGGCCACCTCGCAGGCTTCTTGTAAGAACAAAGTGGGGTGGCGATCTGAAGTGCACAGGATCGGCTGCTACGACTGACGTCACCACCGTTCCCATTTTGCAGGTGGGGAAAGTGAGGCTCACCTGGGCCCAAGGCCCAGCTCTGGATGTGGGGGGGGGGGCGGGGCGGGGCAAACGTGGGGCTGGCACGGGTAAGCGGCTTCCCCATGGAAGGACCTGTGTCACGAGAGGCTTCAATCTCCTGCTCCCTGAGGCAGAAGTTGGGAGACTACAGCCCATGGGCCAAATCCGGCCTGCCACGCATTTCTGTGCGTAGTTTTCCTGGAACACGGCCACAGATGTGTTTTCGTGTCATCTACAGCTCCTTGCAATACGAGAATACGGATGGGTAGTGGCAACACAGATCAAAGAGCCTGCAAGGCCTGGAGTCTTTACTAGTGGGCCCTTTACAGAAAAAGCGCGCCAATCCCCGCCCCAGAGTGTCCGTGAAGCCGCGCTTCTCAGGTGCCCCGTCCTTACTCGCACTTCCTGCAAATGACCCTGGGCCTCCAGACAGCCCGGCCTCCCCCACTCTCCTAGCCGCAAACCCAGCGGTGACAAAGGCCAGCCGTGGGGAGGGAGAGCTCTGCCCCGGCCGGGTCCGGGTCGCGGCACGGCTCGCAGGACCCCGTACTCACCGGCACTGTAGACCACCACTAGGCCGGCGACCATGAACACGGGGTGATAGTTGAACATGAGGATGGTGCCGTCCCAGGCGAAGCCGCCGTGCCACAGCTGCATCCAGTAGATGGTGAGGATGACGCACATCAGGCCCAGGAGCGACAGTGCGTAGAAGGACAAGTAGAACCACCCGACGGCCATCCTGATCGGCCGCCCCCGGAAGCAGCAGAGGTCACACGTCCCCGCCGGCTCTGCGGGCTGGAGCGCACCCCACACACCAGCTGGAGGAGGTAACGCTGAGCTCGCTCTTGCCCGAGGGGTGGAGGCTTTTCACCTCAGGTCTCCTGCCACCAGCCTGGGCGCTGCCCCTTGAGGCCTGATCTCCGGTTACGGACAGCGAGCGCGGCCCCACCCCTGCACGGCACACGGTACAGCCGGCTCGGGCCCGCGGCCGGCTCTGGAGAAGGGCCTCCTCTGCCGGCGCCGGAAGTCAAGGCTCTGGGCCCAACGCCCCGGGATCAGTCTCCCTTCAGAGGGCCAAAAGTAAGGAACCCACCCCGCCCTTTCCCCACCCCCCACAGAAAAGTAGGGCTAGGAATCAAAACCCAGGCTAGAGCCCACAAACGCCTAGGCCCTCAGCTCTAACAGAAGGAGGCCAAACCATAATGTGCAAGGCGAAAGAACACTGTGACGAGGAAGAAGGAAGAGGGCAAGTCCTATGATCTGCCACTTCTACAGAGAACTTCTTCCCCAGACGGTGAATTCCGCGGGGCTAACCCTCCCGCTGAGGAAGTAAGATCAGGCTGTTGCTCTAGAAGCCCCACCCTCCACACGTGCAGTGGGACAACAGCCCTCAGGTGTCCCTGGGCCTGAGACTTCTGCTTTCTCCTCCTCCGCGCGGAAAGTTCAGAGGAGGAAGCAAGAACTCGAGGTCTAGAAAGCGAGAGTTTATTTTGGGCTTTCCCTATGTACCTGATAAACTTGGAAACCAACTCTGGTTCCAGACAAATGCCTTGGGGCCCTGAGCAGCTGCTCCCGAACACCAGGCAGGTGGGCGTGAGGTTTGGCGGGCAAACGCACGGAGCTACCGGGCCGTCTCTGCTTTCCGCTAACTGCGCGTGGAGGCGGCACGGGCCCGGCTCTCCAGGCGGTCACCCTGTCGCACGGACTCGCCCCGAGAAGGGGCCACTGCGGCATGCTGCAGTTCCGACCCCTCCATCTGAAGCCTCTAATGGGGAGCAAAGGAAGTCCCTGAAAAAGGCAAGAACTCCCAAGGAGAGAAAACACTGAATTTCCGCACCTTTAGAACTAGCAGGAGGCTGATGGAGTGGGGGCCTCGGCTCCGATCTTTATGACGTGAGGCACCTCGAGCAAATCACTTCGCATTTGTAGGACTCACTCTTCTCATCTGCGAAAAGGCACGGTCACGAGCATAGAATTTACTGAGTAGAACCCATGAACACAGGCTCCCATTTGCTCCTCTTGACAACCCTGTGAGAGGTCTTCACCCCCATTCTACAGATGAGCAAACCAAGGCTCAGAAAGATTTGGGGCATCTGGGGGGCTCGGTCGGTTAGGCGTCGGACTCGATTTCGGCTCAGGTCATGAGCTCACAGGTTCGTGAGTTCAACCTCCACGTTGGGCTCTGTGCCAGCAGCGTGGACCCTGCTTGGCATTCGCCCAGTCTCTCTGCCCCTCCCCTGCTCGTGCTGTCTTGGTCTCTCTCAAAATAAATCAATAAAACTTAAAAACAAAACCAAACCAAAAAAACTAAAAACAAAGTTTAAATACCAGCATTAGGACCCAGTAGAGAGGTAGGAAGTTTCAAATCCTTGTCTGCTTGGCTTCAAGGCCCCTGTTTTTTCCTCGACTATACGTCGTCAGAAGGTCGTGAGAAAACGTCTGTTAAGGACGTTGCGAGAGCCAAATAGTACGCTTTTCTCGATGTCGTCTCTGCAGTTCATCCTAGCCACTAACTAAAGCCTGAAGCCCGTGGTCCCTGGGCCCGCCCAGGCCTCTCAGTGGCCCCGACAGCATGTCATGCCGGTTCTTTCCATGACAGGTGTCCCCCTAACCAGAAAAAGACACTGAACTCTCGCAATGTGATCCAAGCCGGCCGTGATCACTGAGAAAGTCAGATCCGAGGCCCGGGGGAAAACCAAGCTTCCGTACGGCCAGGAGGAGAAAATAATGCCGCCGTCTTCCTACCAGTTTCCTGACTCGACTACTGAGCTCAGAGGTTTGCTGCCCGGCCTCAGAGGCGTCCCCTTCGTCCCCACAGAGCAGAGGAAGTTTCGGGTCACCAGATGTTCAGTCACCCGCCCCCGTGAAGTCAGCAGAAAGAACTTGGGTCAGCAGGCTCCATCCATCAGACAGGATCTCTCATGACTTGCTTTTCCTTTGGAGAAGAAAAAAACCAAACGTGAACGTAACCCGAAAGAGACTGTATCCACCCTACGAGAAGAGGTCGTGAGTTACTGCTCTGGGACGGACTGAGAACACACAACGGGGACGCTTTCCTGACCGGGGGCTGCAAGGTTATACTGCTCACAGCACCCAGCGGAGCCCTGCCTCTGCCCGAGTATAAAAACAGAAAAACACAGAATACAGGGAGAACTGCAACCCACACACTGAGACCATTCCCTCTTCTGGTCCAAGAAAGTAGGTTTGTGCTGACTTCAGGGTGTGCTCACCATTGCTGGGTCTCTGATTCTGCCCATTCGAAAGCAGAAATCCCCATACTCTTCTATAAAGGTCCAGAACGGTAAATATTTTCGGCTTCGCAGGCCGTACGGTCTCTGTCACGGACTACGTCATCAACTCTTCTGCGGTAGTGCGAAAGCCGTCATCGACAATACCTTCACAAATAAACACGGCTACGTTCCCAAAAAAATACTTTATTTGTGGGCAAATTTCAGGTTCGTGTCATTTTCACAGATCACCAAATAGTATCCTTTTCATTTCTGTTAGGCATTTAAAAGCGGAAAAACCATGGGGGCGCCTGAGTGGCTCATTTGGTTAAGCGTCCTGACTCTCGATTCCGGCTCGGGTCGCGATCTCACGGTTTCGTGAGTTCAGGCTCCAAGCACAGAGCCTGACAGCACAGAGCCTGCTTGGGATTTTTTTCTCTCTCCCTCTCCCATCCTCTCTCTCTCAAAACAAATAAACACATTTTTGCAATTAAAAAAACCAAAAACCAAAAAACACGCAGCTGTTGGCCTGTGAGTTGCAAGTTTGTTGACCGTGATCTAAGAAATGTACTCTCCAACCTAACACTTTCCTCAGTTCCTTGACAAAAAGGATTCTCCCTGGCTGCATCAGGGCCTGGGGTAGGAAATGGGCAAGTTTCCATTCGGCCCTCAATCTTAGGAAAAGCCTCTATTCCAAACTCTTACGATATTACTTTTACAATTTAGAACTACACGCAGAGGAAGGGAAAGAAAGTCAGTTTGTTGCTCCTGCTTCCAGGTGAATGGTGGGGGATTTAGGAATCCTGAGAACCAGACTTCGGGTTCAAGTCCTAAACTCTTCACTCACAGATCAAAATCACCGGGACCCAAAGAAAGCAAGCCACTTGGCCACGGTGACTGGCAGAGCTGGTACAGGCCCCCAGATTCACTTCCCCTCAGCTCCAAGAACTCCTCACTTCCAAACGTAGCTTCCGTAAAGTCAGGGTTCAGGAGTGAGGACCCCTGAATTCCAGCCAGGAGGTAAATAAGCAAGGTGCTCCTTAGCAGCACAGTGATTACAGACCCGCCCTTCCGGACTGCTCCCGTTTGGCTCAGGTGTCGGGGGAACCGCTCCAGGAATCCACAGCCTGATGCCCGACTCTTCTGCGGGGACGACGGGCTGCTGTTGGTCCTTTCTAACCTTCGGTGAAAATTATGGCGAGAGGCTCCGCTTGCTGCCTGCGACTTCCGAAGAGCTTTCGTGCCTGTGCAACCACACCTGTAGAAGGAAGGGCACGGACAACGGTGTCCATTTCCTACAAAAGAAAGCTGAGCTTGAGCGAGGGATAGCGACAGCACGAAGCGAAGTAGCAGCGGAGCCAGTGCTCGAACCCAGGTTTCTGAACTCCCCGCCCGAGCTCTTTCTCACCCCCGAACCACAGAGGGTCGCAGGGGTCTCCGAGACCCGCCTCTCGCCACCCGGCGCCGCAGCTACCAGGACTCCGGGCTGATGGAATTAGGGACTTTCTGGGACGCACTCACTAGGACGGACCCACCCACCCGGCACCGCCACCAGAGCCAAATGAACCGGGCCGCCTCCCTCTCTTATAGGCTCACAGCACTTCCGCTCGCGCGCGCGCGGCCTCCTGGGAAATGAAGTCTGGCGTTGTGGACTCCAACTCCAGTTCTCCCGCGGGCGTTTCTTCCCTAGGGAGTGCTGCCACGGCTCCGTCCTGCCCCTCACCGGGGGCCCCCGCCCCCACCCCATCTCGGGTTCGGGCGGCCGCGAAGGCTCTCGCCTGGGGTTGGGTCTTAGCAAGGCCGCGGGACAGCGACTAGGAGAGTCAGGAGCTGGGCGCGGCGACGCTGGGAAGGCACCAGAAGAGCGAGCCCGGGAAAGCGGGGGCCCAAACATGGCGGCCGGGCTGGCCGCAGAGCGCGGAGGGAAAGCCGAGAACCCGCCGACAGCCCGGCCTCGACGGAGCCCGCGTCCGCCATCTACTTCCGGGATTTAAAACCCGTTCCCGGAAGCCAGGCCGGCGTCCCCATGACAACCGACGTTGGGTCTTTCAGGTGAGCGTGCTTGAGGAGTGGGGAAGGTGACCAGAGTCGCAGTTTTTGTTGTCACTGTTTGGGTTTGGGCGTTTCGCCAAGACAGCCCCATGTTGAGGTGAATTGGGAAGGGTGAGGAAAATTGCCCTGGGGACAGAGGGAACGCGGCACGGAGCGGTGGACAGACAAGACAGGCTTCGTTATGTCGCGCATCACTGCTGCCCTAAAGCGGAGGTCATCCTTCCGGTAGAGTTGGCGGTGGGCGCCTCTGGGGCACGGATCTTCACGACAGCCCTCCGTGGCGGCCCGCGAAGTCCTAGCTTAGGGCGCGCGGGCTTTGGTGTCACCCCTCGCTGTGAACTCTGGCTCTGCTGACCCGCTACCTGGAGGAAATGACTTGAACCCAGACTGTGCATTCCTGCCTGTAGAACGGGGGATCATTCTTAAGCACCTTGCCGAGCAGTTGCGAGGATTAAAGGACATGATCCTGGTTGACGAGGTGACCGTGATGCTGGCAGGGGGTGATCGCTGTCAATATTATTTGACGAATGGGGACCCTCGACTCAGTGAAATTGCCATCATGCAGCCACTCAAGGCGGGGGAGGGAGGTCTCCACCAGGCGAGGTGGAAGCGGCTCCCTAACCTCTCGGAGCCACTATATACCATGGGGATTATATTCATAATAACCGGCTGCTTCTCAAGATGGGCGTAGGAGTAAGTCACGTAATGAATGTAAAGAATTTGTCAATTGTAAAACATTTTACAGATGTTAAGGGTTTTTTTTTTTATTTTTTGTAATGTGAATTTATTTTTGAGAGAGAGACAGAGTGCGAGTGGCAGAAGGGCAGAGAGAGAGGGAGAGGGAGACACGGAGTGCGAAGCAGGCTCCAGGCTCTGAGCTGTCAGCACAGAGCTCAACGCCGGGCTTGAATCCACGAACTGTGAGATCATGACCTGAGCTGGAGTCAGACGCTCAACTGACTGAGCCCTCCCAGGCACACTGATTTACAGATGTTAACTTAATTTCACTTTCTTACACTTGACAGCATTTTGAAATGTACAGATTTCACCCAGCTGGAGGGGCCTCGGACTGTACCTTCCCGGGTGCCGCCATGTTGCTACCACCTTAAACATAAAAGTTTTGCAGGCGATCACTATTTCCTCCCGCCTTTTTCTGCCCGCACCTCTTCCCGCATCTCCTGTGCCAACATCTTTGCCCCCTAGTGACCTATCAGCCTATCTGTTATGTAAGAGGCGGCCTTGGGCTGCCCAGACTCTGGACCCGGGCTGCCTGATTCCGAATCCCAGCTCTGCCATGGCTCCTAGCAGTGTGACCTTGGATAAATTATTGTACCTCTCTGAGCCTCAAGTGTCCTATCCGTAAAATGGGTATAGAGTAACAATAGTGTGTCTTCCACTTCAAGGGGTTATTGTGAGATTCACACAATTTTAGTGCTTAGGGTAGTCTGTGGCAGAGGCGCCTGGCTGCCCAGGCGGAGGAGCCTGTGACTCTCGGGCTCAGAGCTGTGAAGTCGAGCCCCATGTTGGGGGTAGAGATTACTTACAGCAGATAAGGAAGTTAAAACTAAGAAAGGGAGGGAGGGAGGGAATGAAAGAATGAGCTCTGCGTTTAGAAGCTTCCAGACGTGGAGAAAGGTGGAGGGTGAGGGTCCCTAGAAGGAGTGGCCAGTGGGTTTTTTGGTGGTGGTCGTGGTTTCAGTCACCGACGTGTCCCAAGCATCTAGAATGCTGCCTGGGACGTAGTGGGTCCTCAATATGTATTTAGTGTATTAATGAATTTCTAAGCACCTCTTTTTTTTTTTTTTTTTTTTTTTTGCCTCACAGGCCCTCGTCTCAGAGCAAGGGAAACAGCTCTGATTCTGAGGACCTAGTGCTCCTCCCTCAGTGCCGGGCAGAAAGGCAGGAGCTGTTTTCCGGATAACTGTGGAATGTGCCCGTTTTCTGGATAACCGTGGAATGTGCCCGCTGGGCCCGGGGAAAGCAGAAAGAAAATGCTCCAGACCAGTAACTACAGCCTGGTGCTGTCCCTGCAGTTCCTGCTGCTGTCCTATGACCTCTTCGTCAATTCCTTCTCGGAGCTCCTCCGAACGGCGCCCGTCATCCAGTTGGTGCTCTTCATGTGAGTTCAGGGGGCGGCGCTGGAGAGCTGAACCCGAGCAGTTAGAAGGCCCTGGCAGTTAGGAGTTAGCACCTTAAAGTTACCGCGGGCAAAATCTCAGGGCAAATAGAATTTCGTGTATCTCGGGTACTCCACGGTGCGTGGACACGTCGGGGGTCCTGTATTTGTATCCTTCCGACGGGTTTGGGCTGCCGGGAGCAGGCAGAGGGTCCGGCTGCTGGCCCTGTCGTCGTCTTCGTCTGTGACTAGAAGAGGCCGCGAAAGAGGGTTGCGAAACGGCAGGTTGGAAGCGTAATCGCATCCGCCGTCCGCGTGGGAGGGGAGCGGGCGTTTCTCCTCCACGATGATTCACGGACTCCGGGGGGCAGGTTCTCAACTGAAAACTAGTCTTCGGCGCCGTCCTGCTTCATCCAACAGGCAGACAGCGTTCTAGCTGCGGGGGTAAACCTGGCCACTTCCTGCTCTCACAGGGCTCCCACGGTAGTGGAGAGGGACAACGAATACATTTTTTGAAGCTGATCTTACGTGGTAATAAATGTCGCACACTGGGTATAAAGTAGGCGGGGGTGGGGAGGGGAGGGCCACTCTGGGCAGCGGGGTTAAAGAAGAATCTTGCTGGAGAGGGGACGTTCGAACCGAGACTTAAGTGGCCCTAAGGCACCGTCCGTGCAAAGATCGGGGAACAGGTGTTGCTGTCTCGCTAGATGAGAGTGTCCGACAGGACCAGGTTACGCGACAGGCGGGGCTGGCTCTGTCTGGACAGGGAAGGGACAGTCTTCCCCTCACCAGTGCCTGCCGGTCCAGGGTGCCAGAGCCGGACAGCCCTGTCTGCGTGCTGCGGCTCAAGCGACGGGGCCGGCCGGTACTGTAGTCTCATGCCCATTTGGGACCCGAGGCCCACGCCGCCTCTGGGGAGTTTCCCGAGGCCTAGCTCACAGGGAGGGCCAGACTTCATGGTGTCCCTTAGGGGGACCTAGGGCCGGCTCTCGGGTCCCCCCGCGGACCTCCGTTCGCCTGTGCTCTGTGTCCGCAGCATCCAGGACATCGCGATCCTCTTCAACATCATCATCATCTTCCTCATGTTCTTCAACACCTTCGTCTTCCAGGCCGGCCTGGTCAGCCTCCTGCTCCATAAGTTCAAGGGGACCATCGTCCTCACAGCCGTGTACTTCGCTCTCAGCATCTCCCTTCACGTCTGGGTCATGGTGAGGGCGGGGCCCGGAAGTCCCGAATCCTTAAGGGGCTGGGAGTAGCTTTTCCTCCAGGAAGCCGGCGTCGCTCGTCCACATGTCGCGGAGCGCTTGACGGGAGACGGGACAGGCGCGCGGTCCCGCCTGGGGTTGGGCGCGTGAGAGCTCCGTAAGGCACCTCTGCCCCACCTTTTGTGGTAACGAACCGCCTCACCCAAGAGTCAGGGGCCACTTCCGGAATGTGCAGTCCACCTTTGCCCCGAACAGTCCTGCCAGAGCAAACATGGGAAGTCGAATCCGTGTTATCATTAGCTGTTTGGGCAGGTGGGTGTCGAGACGGGGAACTCTCAGGCTTCGGTGTCCCGTGGGAAATGGCCAGGCCCAGGGTGCCCTTTAGTGCTTCATGCCCTCTGCCGTGTCCCTGTCACGTCTGCCGGAAGAACCCCTCTCCAAGGTGCCGCCCTTCGGTTCTCACAGCGTCAGAGCGAATGCCAGGTTTCCTGGTTTCTCCTGCTTCCCGGGTGGTTCCCTCTGTTGGGAATACGGCCTGCGTTTCTCAGGCATTCGTTTCGGTGGGACACATTAAAACCTCGGGGTCCCCTAGTCATGTCTCTACTAAAGCCACCTTCTTAGACTGAGGCTGCTGTCGAGTGGCCCTTGTTACTCCACGGAGAAAAGGAGAGCTCACAGGAAAGAAGGAGCAGCGCCAGAGTCTCTAGATGCTTCCCGAAGATGATCATCTCTGCTCTCGTTCCTGGGGCCAAAGTAGGTCCCGGCTTTGTCCTGGAAAGCCGTTAATCTGATTAAACTCTGAGCGCCCTAAGCCTGTATCTGGCAGGAACCGAGCCTGAGAGCCTGAGGTCTTCGAGGCGAGACCTGCCCACACGGAACTCCTTCCCGAGATGGTGTGGAGCACTTCTCCTCGGAAAAGGCTAGGGAATGGAAGGAGATAAATAGCTGAGCTCAGACTTCCTCCTTCAGGGTTAAAAGGATCTTCCCTTTGCGGCAGGAGAGGGAGTTTGAAGCTCCTTTGAGAAACACTGCTTGGAGGCTGTGGGAAGAAAGGAGGGCAGGATTAGCCTGATTTAAACCCACGTGGCAGTGCTGCAGCTCACCGAGTTGGAGGTGCCGGGGCCTCGTCTGGCGGCTAACCTTCCCCTGTCCACTCGTGTCTCCCGCAGAACTTACGCTGGCAGAATTCCAACCGCTTTGTCTGGACGGACGGGCTTCAAACGCTGTTTGTGTTCCAGAGACTAGGTAAGGACAGAGCGACCTCAGGCCTCACTTCCGTCCCCATCTAAGGCTCCGGCTACCGAGGCCCCTGAGCCTGCCTTCCCCATCCGTCACGGCCAGCGTGGGATGAGCGGAACGGCCGTGGCAGGAACAGGAGAGATTGTGGCCCGCTCCCCTTGCTGGGAGCCACTGGGAGGTCATGAGGCAGGGCCCCCTGCCTTGCTAGGTTTGGTCCTTAGCCTGAAACGAATACTCAAGAGCATCCCTGAAGCTTCTTTCGTCCGCATCTACAGCGGCGGTGTTATACTGTTACTTCTACAAACGGACGGCCGTGAGGCTGGGCGACCCTCGCTTCTACCAGGACTCGTTATGGCTGCGCAGGGAGTTCACGCAAGTCCAGAGGTGACCGCTCCCCGTCACACCGATGGACGCCTCTCCTTCCTGACAGGCTGCGCTTGTGGTTCTGGAGGGGGCGGGGTTGGCCCTGGGCACGGGAAGCAGCTCGACTTTCCTAGGACAGGCTCAGGCCACTCGTGTTCAGCAGTCAAGAAGGAAGATCTTCCCTCTTGCCATCTAAAGCGTTTCCCAGTTCAGACTTCAGCACAAAACCCACCCTGGCCTCCTCCCTCGGTTCCCTTTTCCTTCCCGGCCCCTACCCCTCCCTTCCTCACGGAAGGCCAGCTTTCTCCTTGGCTAGCTGGCGCCTCGCCCGGTAAGGAGGGGCTCCTGGCTCCGACCTTCTTTGCCCCAAACACTAATGAATGACCGAAGGAAGCAAAGAGTGTCATTTCTGAGCTCCTGACCGATCACACCGTAGACGTTTCGATTTTATTCCCAGGGCGCTTTTTTTACATTTTATAAAGAGGAAATAAATTGAATGCTTTTTCCATAAATGGCGGAGTCAGTCTGTCTAGCTAGATCTCTTTGCAGATAAGAGGCACGTCAAGTGGGAACCTAGCATCTTCCTGACCCGGCGGGCAGCCCGAGCCACCGAACAGAGGAGCGCCCTTATGAGGCTAAGCTATTTTTGTAGGAATTCAAGATGTAACCTGATGCCCCACCCCGGCCCTCGGGCTTCCAAACTCGTGTGCTTTGTCCATACCCTCCCTGCCACTAGAACCCTGAACTGCCCTCAGAAGAATAAAAATGTTCCTTCGCCCGTTTTGGCAAAAGAAATTTTTTAAAATTCATGTGCCCATGGTATTAGTTGTTTGTTGTCAGAATACCATGTGACACGCCACCACCAAACCTCAGTGGCCTGTGACGAGAAACAGTTACATGGCCCCGGAGTCTCGGGGTTCAGCTGACCGGGCCGGTTCAGGTGACATCTGCCGGCCTCGCTCATGTGTCTGCGGTCAGCTGTGGGTCAGCCAGGCAGCCGTGACGATCTTGGGATTCGGGGCTCTTGGCTAACCTAGGCCGGCCTCAGCTGGCATGACTGGGCTGTTCGGGTTCTCATGACTCAGCCCCCGGAAGACCAGCCTGGGTCTGTTCACATGACAGGGGCAGAGGAGCCGAAGAATGAGCCCCATTGTGTAATCTCCCTTCAGCCCTCTCCACGCATGTGTCCCTCAGACCCCCATTGGTCAACGCGAGTCATATGACGGAGCCCAGGGTCCAAGCAGGAAAGCACCGCAGAGTGTCCCGGGGAAAGGCCTGGAGACAGGGAGGGCCGCCATTCAGTCTACACACCGGAAGGTTGCTCTGTGAAACTCTTTGTTCAGAGGTACTTCTTCAGCGGGGGGCTCGGCAACCCCTTTCTGGGGAGCACCAGAGAGCACTCATTTTAGATTTCAAGGGCCACGTGTATGGTCTTTGTTGCAACCACAAGCACGCCTTCCTGTGCTGTACTTCACGGGCGCCTGGTGTTTGGTGTTTCGTGTACACACGGGGTCCGCGGCGAGCCCGTGGCGAGCCAGTGTGCTGGCGCCATTGTTTCCAACAGCATTTGCTCGCTCCGAGGCTCTGAGCCAGTTTTGGTCATTCCAGCTTTCTCGCGGTTATTACATTCCCCGTGGCGCTCTGTACTCCTGTTGTCGCGCCGTCTCATCCTCACTCTCGTAACCGTTGCGGGCCCCGTGGACCACGCCCGCCTCAGACAGCAAATGTAGGCCTTAACTGGGCGCTTGTTGTGACCGCTCCACCTGCTGGCCGTCGCCGTCTCACTCTCCTCCCTCCGCGTTCTCTGAGACACAGCACTCTCGGAGTTCGGCCACCGGAGAAGCCCACGCCGGCTTCTGAGTTCAAGTGAAAGGAAGAGGTGCACATCCGTCACTTAAAATCCAAAGCCGGCACGACCGAGCTCAGTAAGGAAGGTGCGTCGAGTACCAACCGAAAGCTAGGCCTCTTGGGCCAAACGGTGAGCCAGGTTGTGAATGCACAGGAAAGTTCTTGAAGGAAGTTAAAAGTGCCGCTCCGGCGTTCACACACACATACAGCAGAGCAGCCTAGTCGCTGATTCTGAGAGAGTGAGAGCGATCTGGAGAGATCAGACCAGCCCCAGTGGTCCTTTAAGCCGGAGCCTGGCCGGGAGCAAGGCCTCAACACTCCTCTGTTCCATGAGGGCTGAGAGAGGAGAGGCGGCTTCGGAGGGAAAATCTGAAACTAGTGGAGGCGGGTTCAGGAGGTTTGAGGAAAGAAGCCGTCTCTGTAACCAAAGTGCAGGGGGGGCAGCCGCAGGCACGCCGAGCGAGGGGGGGCAGCCGCAGGTGCGCCGAGGCGGTGGGGGGGAAAGGGGGCAGCCGCAGGCACTCAGAGAGGGGGGGCAGCCGCAGGTGCGCCCAGGCGGTTGGGGGGAGGGGGGCAGCCGCAGGCACGCCGAGGCAGGACCCTCCCTCCACCCGAGGCAGGACCCTCCCTCCACCCGCAGAACGAGTCCAGCTCACTGGAGGCTCCAGTGATGGGTAGCATTTCTTAGCAATTACCTTTGAATAGTTTTTTAGACACGATGCTGGCGAAACTGACTCGGCCCTGCGGTCGTGTAAACACAACTTGGATCCGCACCAGGAAACCGAAGCATTCACTGGACTCGCTTTATGGCGATGTTTCTGTTTCCATGGCGATCTGGAACCGAATCCGCGGTATCTCTTCGGGCCGCCTGTGCGCAGCCTCGGCATCGTAGCATGACCGCAGCCTTGGCGATGCGGCAGCGAGCGCACGCGGCCGTGTCCCCGTCAAACTGAGGACCCTGAAAATTGAATTTCGTATCACAGTCGTGTATCACAAAGTATTTTTCTTTAGACTTTTTTAAAAACCATGTGAAAAACGTAAAGCTGCTCTTAGCTCAAGGGCTGCGCGACAACAGGCTAGTGCCCCCGGGCCGTAGTACACTGAGCCCTGGTTTAGAAGTCTAGAATGAAGTTCTGGGGAGGGAGAGACTATAGGTGATCAGCTGGGCTCTCAAGATTTTAACAGTTCTCAGGGGCGCCTGGGCGGCCCCGTCGCTAGGCGACTGACCCTTCCGCTCAGGTTGTGATCTCACGGTTCGGGGCTTTGAGCCCTGCTTTGGGCTCTGTGCTGACAGCGCAGAGCCTGCTTGGGATTCTCTCTCTGTCTCTCTCTCTCTCTCAAAAAAAAAGATTTTAACAATTATTAAAAAAGAAAAAGTAGAATTTCAAAGAAACCGTATAAGGCTCCATATCCTATCATTGGAACAAGGGATCTAAAAAGACCTAACAGGAGCGCCTGGGTGGCTCAGTCGGTTAAGCGGCCTACCTAACTCAGATCACGATCTCACGGTCTGTGGGTTCGAGCCCCGTGTCAGGCTTTGTGCTGACGGCTTCAGAGCCTGGAGCCTGCTTCACATTCTGTGTCTCCCTCTCTCTCTGCCCCTCCCCTGCTCACGCTCTGTCTCTGTGTCTCTCAAAAACAAAATAAAAATGTTAAAAAAATAAAATAAAATAAAAACATTAAAAAAAAACTAATTAAAAAGACCTAACAAGGGGCGCCTGGGTAGCTCAGTCAGTTGAGCGTCTGACTTCGGCTCAGGTCATGATCTCACGGTCTGTGAGTTCGAGCCCCGCGTCGGGCTCTGTGCTGACAGCTCAGAGCCTGGAGCCTGCTTTGGATTCTGTGTCTCCCTCTCTCTCTGCCCCTCGCCCGGTCATGCTCTGTCTCTGTCTCAAAAATAAATAAAAAACATTAAAAAAAAAAAAAAAAGACCTAACAAAGCTACCATCTATACTTATTATACCTTCATCTGTAAAAAGTGACAATAGCCCTATTTTGAACCTGTCACAAAAGCTCACCACAGTTCCTGAAAGTGGCAATTTTCTTTTTTTTTTTTTAACATTTATTTATTTTTGAGAGACAAAGAGACAGAGCGCGAGTCGGGGAGGGGCAGAGAGAGGGAGACACAGAATGTGAAGCAGACTCCAGGCTCTGAGCTGTCAGCACAGAGCCCGACACGGGGCTCGAACCCACAGACTGTGAGATCATGACCTGAGCCGAAGTCGGCCGCTTAACTGACTGAGCCACCCAGGCGCCCCGAAAGTTGCAATTTTCTGTGCCCAAGAATGAATCAGGGCTAGACTGTGCTCTGTAGTTGTCACTAGTGAGTACAACCAAATGCCTGTTACCTCCAAATATCTGTGGCACTTCAGGGCCCTTTGAGTTCTGGTGTGTGTGTGTGTGTGTGTGTGTGTGCGTGTGCGCGCGCGCGCGCGCGCGCTTACTATGTTCATGTGGTACAAACTTCAAGTTCTAAAAAGGGCCATGCAATTAATCCTCCCGCCGCTGGACCTCAGCCACCGAGTTCCTTCTCCACCCTTCCCTGACAATCTGCATTTCCTTGTACACTTCTTGTCAACACCATAACGTTTCAAAAACATTGTTACAGAAAGCATGCAAAAGCCAAAAGAAGAACAAAACAGTTGCCATGATCCTACCCTGGCCGTTTATTTCCAATCTTGGACAAGATGTGTGTGTATTTTAAATGCGGCTGTGATTACAGGGACTATCCCATAAGCCAGTTTGCTTCCCCGCCCTCCCCCCAACTCGCAGGAGGAATGTGTTTTTAAAATATGACGTTAAATTAACTCCTTGGGGACAGTCAGCTTTCAAAGTTCAGAGGAAAGAAAAGAATTTTACAAGTGCTTAGAGACTTAATAGCATAGAGTTGCTTCTGGCTGACCAGTGCTCCAGTCAGTAACTAGAAAGAAAAAAAAAAAAAATATATATATATATATATATATATATATATATACCTAAATCGTCTTTTTAAAGGGCCTCAGAGAATTACCGAAGGAAAGAGCGTTGGGGGACCCGAAATTCTAAAGTAGGGAGATTCACAGGGAAGCGTGCTGACACTTGGCGGCAGAGTTTTCCCCGGCGGCCTTTGCTGATTCCGGGTTTGAGCAAGAAGCTAAGAATCCAAGCATTGCCCAGACGAGGGTTACAGCCAGGAAACCGAGAGGCCGGCCCGAGCTTAGTGGTCTTAATCACACTGGAGGGACAAAATTGAGGGCCAGAGGAGCCTTAAATACAAAACATTATCTCCTCAAGATATGTACTTAATCTTAGGGCCAGAAGCTATCAAAAGCTAAACCTGGAAGCTCTGAGAAGCAGAATAGAATTTTGGGCAGATTTATGGAGCTGATAACTAGAACCCCAGAGGGAACTGGAGAGCAGATAAAAAGCTCCCGACGGCTCCTTACTGGGAACAAGATGAAGCAGGTAGACCGTGCTTATCAGAACTGGAGGGCAGCCTCAAACCGTATCGTTCCTGAGTGAGTTATCTGCCTTGCAGAGAAAAGAGTAGGGGGAAAAACATGTAGAAACACGATTAATTTTTTAAGTTTATTTAATTTGAGACAGCACCCGTGTGCAAGTCGAGGAGAGGCAGAGAGAGGGGGAGAGAACGAATCCCAAGCAGGCTCCCCCACTGACGTGCAGAGCCCGACACAGGGCTTGAACTCACAAACCATGAGATCGTGACCTGAGCTGAAGTCAAGTGCTGCATGCTTAACCGACTGAGCCGTCCTGACACTATAATCTTTTATACACAATTTCTGGATCTAATACTAATTACTAGCAAGTTAAGAGATAGGCCTGTATTATTTAAAACCAGAATAAAAGTAAAAAAAGAAAAAAGAAACAGGCGATCCAAATATTGGAGAAATCAGACAAAGAGTTTAAACTATGATTGATATGCTCAAGAAACAGAGGAAAATAAGGAGGAAATAGGTTAAAAGATTCTAACTACATCAAGGGACCTCTAATAACGTCAGATCCGATGGGACGGCCCCTCCGCAGACAACCGTACAGTCAGGACGTAATATGCAAAACAGCTCCTTGAAGATCCTGGAGGTTGAAGGGAAAGTGGGCGGGCAGTCCACACTCACAAGAGGAGAAGTATGCAGAGGAAGCTCCCCAGTTTTGCTGCCTGTAGCTTGGTCGCAGGCAAAGGGGCACGTACAATAGGCTGGTGGAAAATCCCAGTCCCCTAGGACCGAGCCCGGGGAACGGGAGCCGCCGGCAGGAAAGATGAGAATCTCAGAAGAGAAAGCCAGAGAGACGGGAACCCCCAGATTCTGTCTGTCCACATTTC
>PITB01020810.1:0-30155 GCA_004024585.1 Paradoxurus hermaphroditus | reverse complement strand
TTTCTTTTTTTTTTTTTTTAAGGTTTATTTAGTTTTGAGAGAGAACACAAACAGGGAAGGGACAGAGAGAGAGGGGGGCAGAAAAATCCAAAGCGTCAGCACAGAGCCCAATGAGGGGCTGAAACTCAGGAACCGAGAGATCCTGGCCTGAGCCGAAAACAGTCACTCAACCAACTGAGCCACCCACAGGCCCCCACTTTTCAGTTTTTAAAAAATAGGTTTTTTTAATGTTTATTTTTTATTTTTGAGAGAGAGTGACAGAGTGAGAGCAGGGGAGGGACAGAGAGAGAGGGAGACACAGAATCTGAAGCAGGCTCCACGCTCCAAGTTGTCAGCACAGAGATCAACAGTGGGCTCGAACTCACAAACCGTGAGAGCATGACCTGAGCTGAAATCAGATGCTTACCGACTGAGCCCCCCAGGCGCCCCTTCAGTTTTTTAAGATGTTTTAACATTGTAGGGAAAATTAACCACAAAAACATGAACCGAAGTGTAAATGTACCAGCAAAGGTTTTCTCGTCACCCCTGGAGTCACTACGACTTGGCGGGCACTGGTTGATTCTGCTTATATTCTTGAAAGGAAGGTCTCAATATTTTGTATATTCATTTTCTGTCTGAATGTGTTTCCCTTCATTAAATTCGTAGCCGAATCTCTCCCCAGAAACAGTCCTGAGTCTGTGAAAAATACTTTAGCGTGCTAAGACCGGGAACCATCAGATCTCTCCATAGACGGGTACTTTGGAAAAGAAAACTTGGTAACATGTCATACGAGAAAGGAAAGAGTCCAGAATATGAAGGTTCGGTGCTTGCTAATAGAGAAACATGTCTCCAGAGGAGGCTCGGCCAAGCTGTCAGGACACAGGAAGAGAGTTGTTTCCTCGGTATTTATAGGGGTGCACTGGGTTTGTGGGAAATGGCTGATCATGTACCTTCGGGCCGGGAGGGGGTCAGGGATAGTCTAAGTCTCTAAGGCATTTTGGAAGCAAGACTTCCAGGACGGTAGGGGCTAGCTGCTGTTAGGAAAAGGCCATTTATTCCTGTTTAGTAAAAACTCAGTCATGAGGCCCTTCAGCTGGACATCAGGGGGCCCTAAGCTTGGGGCATGATTGCCAACGCATATCTTGAGGGGGAGAGATAAAAGAAGTTTCCGAAGGAATTTTAAAAAAATATTTATTTATTTTTGAGAGAGAGACAGAGCATGAGCAGGGAGGGGCAGAGAGAGAGGGAGAGGCAGACACAGAATCCGAAGCAGGTTCCAGCTGTCAGCACAGAGCCCTATGCGGGGTTCGAACTCACAGACCGCGAGATCATGACCTGAGCCGAAGTCGGACGCTCAACCGACTGAGCCACCCAGGCGCCCCTCAACGGAAATTTTCTAATCAAGTATCCCGAATGTCAAAAGCAAGCAAGCCCTGGGGTATTAAGAAACTTGACAGATTTTTATATGAAATATCAACTTTATTTTCTTATATGTCTTTTTAACTGTTTCAATACTATCAAAATAAACACAAGGATATTATGGAATAGAAGAGAATATCCATCTGCATTTAATGGGAGGAACAGCTTTATGCTGTATCTGCAGGATAGGGCCTTCCTTCCTCTCTTTTTCAAGATTTTAAAGAGCTCCCTACACCCAAGGTGGGGCCGGAACTCAAATGTCTGAGATTATAGTCACATTGTCCTGACTGAGCCAACCACGTGCCCCGACTTTCTTTTAGATTCTAGTCCATAAAACGCGTCTGTTTGTGTAATATTCATGTTCTAAACTACTTGCCATCCAGGGAAATTGCCACTGTAGGCAGATGGGCTATATTTTATCTTGGGATCTCAGGTGTGGCTTAGCATACTTCAGGAGTACTCAAGTTCAGAAGTAACGTTACTGAGTCGAGAAGTTTATGAAACGTGAGTTCCCAAACTTGAAGAAATACCTGTAAAGAGGATTAAGGTGCTGCTTTGTCATCCATTTTAAAACAAAAGTACAGATACTGGGTGTTTGGGGGCATAGAGGAACTGTCTATAGTTTCACAACTTTTCTGCAAATCTAGTCTGTTTTAAAATTGAAAAGATTATTTAAAAGAAAAAAGTCCACCTTTAGCAACTTAGAGACCAGGGGCCAATACTTGGTTGTGCCTTTTTTTAATTAAAAAATTTTTTAAAAAAAACACTTATTTATACTTTTGATAGAGACAAAGCACTAGCAGGGGAGAGGCGGTGGGGGGGGGGGGAGAGACACACACACACACACACACAGAGAGAGAGAGAGAGAGAGAGAGAGAGAGAGAGAGAGAGAGAGAGAGAATCCGAAGCAGGTTCCAGGCTCTGAGGTGTTAGTCCAGAGCCCGATGTAGGGCAGGAACTCAGGAACTGTGAGATCGTGACTTGAGCAGAAGTCCGTCGTTCAACCAGGCTACCCAGCCACCCATGCGCCCCCTTGGGTGTGACTTTTTAATAACAGAATCTGAATGACAGGAGCCCTAACACTGCTTTCAATTTTCTCACGTCCAATTCCCAAGGTTCAAATGAACTCATTTTTAATCTACTGTGGTTTTCGGGCTCCAGTCGGTTTTCCTATTTTTGACACAGTTTTCCTACCTTCCTCTGTTGGGAACAGTGGTAAAAGCTGCTATTTAACTATTCTCAAGGGCCTGGGCAAACAGGTGAACGTAAGTGGTAACAATTAACCGGAAGACAATGGAGAGTGGAAAAATCCTCAGGGAATCCACTTCTAGGTGTGCTCTTAACTGGCACAGGAATGTATCGACCAACAAATAGATAAAATGGGAATTAGGATCTAACAATAGAACCTAATCTAGCCACTTCTTCACCAAAACAAAGGACACCATTAACTCCTCAGGAGGGGGCAGCACCGGGGGCCGCGCTGTACTCCCAGCTGCGGGAGGAGTAACTAGAAGAGGGTTCTTGCCCCTTGCTCTCCTTCAAAGCTCGCCCTTGCTCTCAAAGGCAGGGGGTGGGGAGAGGAACGCAGACACTTCGCTCCCTGAAGGCTGGACGTAACACCACCGGCGCCGGAGGTACATTCCCCGTGATCAGATAGTGAGCCTGGGGAAACACGCGAGGGCACACTGAGCCGAAACACTGCGCATGCGGGGGAGATCGTGCGCGCGGGCGACGGGTCGCAGGGCGCATGCGCCCCTCGCTTGGGCGGGGCCCTTTTTTCTCACGGCAGGTGAGAGGCGGCTTCTTTTTCCCTCTCGCCCCGCCCCCTGTGACCCCTCCCCCCGTCAGGGGCGTTGCCATGGCGACCCAGAAGCCACTGCCGGCGGGCGGCGGGCTGGTCTCCTCCGCGGACCTGGCGGCGGCGACAGTGGCAACTCATGGAGCTTTCAAGAAAATGCGTCGAGGAGCCCCGGAAGCGGACGGGCCTCGGCCGCTGCCGGCATTTCTTCTGGCTCGGCGTCGCCTTCGACACGGCGGGCGCGACGGTGCTGTTCACCGGGGTCTTCGCGCACCTGGTCTTCTCCGACCTGCTGCTCTACCTGGGTTCCATCATCATCTTCCTCAGCCTGCTGTGGTGGGTCTTCTGGTACACCGGCAACATCGAACTGACTGGCGAAGAGCCCTCCAAGGCGCCCTTCCACGTGGTCTCCTCCACCGTGAGGAGATCGCTGCGCCGGACCATCAGCCACCGCCTCTCCCTCACCGTCTGCAGCGTGACCAGCATCTTGAGGGGCTTCCGGCGGCGCTACGGCCGCAGGAGGTTCCTGCAGACGGCCGGTTCTCGGGATATGACCGTCAGGGGCCATCTCGAAAACCGGCTGGAGAAGGAGGACCGGGACAAAGACTCCACGAAAAGCGTCCGGGAGAGAGGCGACGCGCAAGACCTGCGCAGAGAGGACCTGGGCCCCAAACCTGAACCGGGCGGAAGTCCCCAGGGCGTTAGCTCCCCAGGCCCCGAGGCCGGGTCTCCGCGCCCCGAGGCCCGGGCCCAGGCCGAGGCCGGGCTGCCAGGGCTGGTGAAAGACTCGTCACCCGCGGATCTGGGGCCGCCTGAGGGCGTTGAGTCTCCTCCCGCCCCGGCCGTCCTCCCCGTCAGGAGCCTGCACGTAGTCCCCGCGGCCTCCGCCCGCCAGCCCCTAGCTGTGCCTTCGTCGAAGGACCAGCCTGCAGTCCCTCTGGCCTCTGCGGGCCAGCCTGCTGCCTCCTTGGCTTCCAGCAGTCAGCCTGCGCTCGTCCTTGCCGCTCAGAGCCAGCCCTTGGTGCCCGTGGCCTCTCAGCATCACCCCCTGGGGCCAGCGCCCGCGCGGAGCAACCTCCAGGCCCTTTTGGAAGCCTCTCAAAGCTACTCCCTGTCCTCCGCGGCGGCACAGAGCCACCTCGAAGTCCCATCAGCCTCACAGAGCCAGCTCGAGGATGTCTCTCTGGACTCTCAAACTCCACCTCCGGGTGCTCCCGCTGCCCAAGCCCAGACCCTGAGCATCCCTGTGTCTCTGATCCAGGTTTTGTCCTACGAGTCTTTTCCGACCCAAGCTGTGGACCCGCGGCTCTCCCCTGCCGTCGCGGACTTACAGGCCCTGGTTGGCACCCAGCAGGTCTCCCAGAGCACCCTCTCTTTAGCCCAGGAGGTTACTACTCCCAGCCAGTCCTCGGCTGTCCAGGAGTTTCAGAAGCCGGTTGCTAGGTCTTCTGAGACTCCGCCACCAGCGAGGCAGGGGCTCAGTCAGGAACCCCCTGCCACCGCGTCTCCCACCCCTGGGTCCCAGGCCCAGCAGTCAGTGTCCCCTGAGGACACACCTGCCCCTGCCTCAGAGAAGAGAGGTCACCCTCCCTAGATTAGAACCAGACCCCTGCCATCTGCGCGGCCGCTCAGGCCTCCGCCAAGTAAGTGCCTTTGGAAGAATCGTCACCTGCAGTATTCCTCGATTGTTTCCGGGTCTGTGTCCTGCGGGTTTCCTCAACCCCTTCTGTTGGAAAAAATGAAGTCAGTGGCGGCGAAGTGGTCTGTTTCTGCAGGGATTCGATCTTTTGAACTTCGGGAGGTTTTTGAAACCTAGTGCTGCGCGCGGAACAGTGTTACCGAAGCTTTACCTACTCACCCACAGAGTGAGACGGATTTCTCTCGTTTAGGCTTACCGAGGACCGGATGGTAAGACGTTCCACCAGGAGCTGCGGGTGGGGTGGGGAGAGGGACTCTGCGGTGTTTCTGAAACAGGATGACTTTGGGGTGATGCAGGGACGCCTTAAATACAACGAGCCCCCCAGAGGGAAAGCTATTCCCCTTTCAATTCTTTGGCGGTCTTTTTGATTCCGTCCAGGGGAGTGGCCTTAGTTTGGGGTTCGTGGTCTCCACTATCTCTCTCACGCTTCGGGAGGCCACGGCTGTACCCAGCTAGGATTTATTACCATGTGTGTTAAAGTTATTTCAATGGATAACTTCTGTTTATGCCAAGTAATGCTGGTTATTCTATTTACAATAGTGCCAGTTGCTTTTCACAATATAGTTAAGTAAAAAAAAAACAAAACAAAAAAACACTTAACGTGAGTCAACTTAAACATAAAAAATGAGGGGCGCCTGGGTGGCTCAGTTGGTTAAGCGGTCGACTTCGGTTCAGGTCATGATCTGTGAGTTCGAGCCCCGCGTCGGGCTCTGTGCTGACGGCTCAGAGCCTGGAGCCTGCTTCGGATTCTGTGTCTCCCTCTCTCTCTGCCCTTCCCCTGCTCATGCTCTGTCTCTATGTCTCTCAAAAATAAATAAAAACGTTAAAAAAAATTAAAAAAAACAGGAAAAATTAATTGTATACTGAAACTTGAATGATCCTGAAGTTTGGAAAACACTTGACTCTTTGTACCAAATCCCATGAGCTTTCTACCAGGTCACAAGACCCTCTGCGCTCACCTGTTTGATGAACCCTATGGCTGAGGCTACTGAGGACCGATTCCACTTAACTTCCCCACCCTTCGTCAATTAGAAAGGCAGAAAAGGTCAGGTGAAGGTCAAAATTGGTGACCCTGCTCAGTGGGTTAAGCACTGTCATAATGGTATTCGCCGCCGAGTATCAATTTCTTGATCTTTCTCTCTAATCCTATTCCATAAATGACCGGCTCTGGAGGTGGGGAGGGTACAGGGCACAGCAATGCTTTGAGGTTATGGTAATGCCCCCAGTTTAAGTGCTGCCAACGTGTTATCCACGGTTATTTCATATCGGTTGGTTTCATTTCCAGGGGTGGGTGGGGGGTAACAACTGAATATTCGGTGGAAGTCAAACTCTTAATTTCCTTCTTATTTACGCTTGTGGTTAAGAAGGATAATGTGTGGGAGTGCCCGGGTGCCCCATTTGGTTAAGCCTCCGACTCTTTGTTTTTAAAGCTTTCAAATGATTTTTATTTTTTATTTTTTTATTTGTGTGTGAGAGAGAGAGGGGGAGAGAGAGCTCGTGAGCAGGGGAGAGGGACAGAGGGAGAGAGAGGAAGAGAATACCAAGTAGTCTCCGTGCTCAGCTTGGAGCCTGACATGGGGCTTGATCCCGTGACGCTGGGATCATGAGCCGGGGCTGAAATCAAGAGTCAGACACTTAACCGACTGAGCCACCCAGGTGCCCCAAGCCTGGGGGTCTTGACCTCAGCTCAGGTCTTGATCTCAGGGTCCTGAGTTAAAGTCCCTCCTTGTTAGGCTCTGTGCTGGCCATGAAGCCTACTTAAAAAAAAAAAAAAGGAAAGATAAGGTGTGTTATAATTCTGTCTGTGGTCTCTGTTGTAATGGCAGTAGGCCAATAATTGGATAAAAATTCTAAGGTCTTTCCCAGTTACAAGCTAAAAACAGGCCTCTGAGACATTAGCAACAGTTTCTAACCCACGTGTAGGCTCCATGGGCATTCATCTTGGAAAACACTTTCAGATGTTTATTTACTTCCACATAGCTTTTTTTAAAGCCCTTTTTTAAAATATTTATTTTTGAGAGAGAGAGAGAGAGCAGGGGAGGGGCAAAGAGGGGTACGGAGGATCCAAAGTGGGCTCTGTGCTGAGAGCAGACAGCCCGATGCGGGGCTTGAACTCACGAACTACAAGATCATGAACTGAGCTGAAACCGTGAATCAGATGCTTGACCAACTGAACCACCCAGGCGCACCCCCCTTTTTATTTGTTTATTTATTTTTTCTACAAAGATGATGTCAGGTAGAGCGAACACCAAATTTATGACACGTTTCTCTATATCGACCATAAGATACTTACCTAAAATAAGAATTGACAAATTTTTTCTATAAAGACCCAGAGAGTAAATATTTTAGGCTCTGCAGGCCAAAAGGCAAAATCAAGGATCTTAGGTGGCTGCTTATATACTGAGAGAGAAAAGACAACTGCCCCCCGGTTTGTGCGGGTAGGCCGCATAGTTCCTTATGACTCTCGTCCATTCACCTAAAAGCAATTGTCTTTTCAGAGAGCCTGCCATCTCATCTTGGTCCGGTGACCGGAGAGGAGGTGATTTCCAGAGGCTCTGACTCCCAGGTTGAGATTCCACTGTTTGGTGCCTGGCACTTGCCACTAGTGGGGTCTAGAATGTGTAGATGGTGATGTTCAGGCCCTGAGCAGACACTGGCCAGGCAGGCAGGCACTGGGAGCTCTGGGGAGAGCAGGGGTGGAAACCGGTGCCCACGTTGGCCTTTGAAGCTCACAGTGACAGTGACAGCAACACAAAGACGCAGAGTGAGGAGGGGTGCTCCTGGTGTCTAGTGGGCAGAGACCAGGGGTGCTGCAAGACACTGGACCTGTGGGGTGCCTGGGTGGCTCAGTCGGTTGAGCAGCTGACTTCGGCTCAGCTCATGATCTCGCGGTCTGTGAGTTCGAGCCCCGCGTCGGGCTCTGTGCTGACGGCTCGGAGCCTGGAGCCTGCTTTGGATTCTGTGTCTCCCTCTGTCTCTGCCCCTTCTGCTCATGCTCTGTCTCTATGTCTCAAAAGTAAATACACATTAAAAAAAATTAAAAAAAAAAAAAAGACACTGGACCCATGACAGCACAGAATCACCTCACCCAAAACATTGCTACTGTGAGGCTGAGGAACCCTGATCTGGAATAATAAAAAAAATTGCTCCATAGTTTACGAGATACTTAAAGAAAAATCTTATCGTCAGAGGAGTCATTAGCTCTTAATGAGTCATGGTATCTTTTAGACCCTGAAGATCTTATTCACCTTTATTTATCTTGTTTTATTTTATTTTTTTAACTAGGCTCCACGTCCAACATGGGGCTTGAACTCGGGACCCTACGATGAAGAGTCACACGGTCTACCAACTGAGCCAGCCAGGAGCCCCTGTTATATTTATCTTTATATTCCCATTTCGAATTAACACACACATGGGGCATTTGTCAATAACAATAGCTCACGTTTATTGGGTGTTATAATACCCTACACACGGTACTAAGTAATGTACAGGCATTGTCTTGTTTGTCCGAACAATCAGAGGTAGGCACCATCGTCGTCTCCAAGGAAGCTAGACTTGATATTGAAAGGTTAAGTAATTTTCTCAATGTCACACAAACAGAGGAGCTGGAATTGAGGTATAATTGATGCATGATTTGTTGTGAGGTGTAGGTTGTAAGCTTTAACGTCAGTTGTAACTGGAGCCGTCACGCGCCACATCAATGTATGTTTGACTCCTCTAGTGACCGCCGTGCTCCCAGAGAGAGAAGGAAAATCACGAACTCAGTAATGGTTTTGTTCCACTCTGTTTATAAATATCCTCTCAAATACAAATTGCTTTTTTCTTTTTTTTTTCCAGAACCACCAACATTTCTACAGACTTAAGTGCCAACTTTATGAAAGCACAAGTACTGACCTTAACCTCACTTCGGAAACCTCCACACGGAGTCCCGCATCCGTCTGGGGCCAGCGGGCCGACTAGACGGCCTTTGCCAAGTGTACGTGCATCAGTGTCGGGGGGGAGTTATCCAGCTTCAGGTCATAAAGCTATTGCCAGAATTTTAAGCCATAATAACCGTGCTATTCTAAGTCAACTGTGCGATCCTCCCATCCTTTGTTTTAAAATAAGTTGGTTTTTTTAAAATAGACTCCTTGTGAGAAAGGAGAAAATAATGCCTCACAAACTCTAGGTGAGCCCGAAAGTGAGAGTAGCTCCCACAGAAATGGACCCTGGGAAATGGAGCTGAATTTAAGATTACTTTGTGATCTCATTAAATAAGAAAAAAGTCAACACAATCAATGCATTGTAACATGCCACAATTTATATTTATATATTCATTTCAGGTAATGGACACGACTTTCCTATTTTCCCAAGGATTTTATTTTATTTTTCCCAAGGCTTTTAAAATCTGATTGGATTGTACATTTTAATGGTAATCAAATAAAGTTCATTTGAGAGTGTCCTTTTATATTCTTTCTTTGTATCAGTAGGTTGTTTATGCAGGAATGCTCAAATATAGGGACAGATTTCTTTTGGAATTTCCAGTTACTGGTAAAAGCATGTTTTCAGGTGGTACGATACTTTTGATCAAAACTCCCAAACATTTTAGCTGTTTTATATTTCTTCCCCCTTTCCGTCCTATGCTTCAATATTTCTATATTTATAATTAAAAAAAATTAACTCAGGGGCGCCTGGCTGGCTCAGTCGGTTGAGCCTCCGACTTCGGCTCAGGTCATGATCTCGCGGTCTGTGGGTTCGAGCCCTGGGTCGGGCTCTGTGCTGACAGCTCGGAGCCTGGAGCCTGCTTCGGATTCTGTGTCTCCCTGTCTCCCTGCCCTTCCCCTGCTCATGCTTTGTCCCTCCTGCGCTCAAAAATAAATAAAACATTTTTAAAAATTAAAAAAAAATAAAATTAACTCAGGCTGAAAGACTATGCATTGAAGATATTTAGAAAAAAGAATAACAGAAAGACATTACACTAAGCAAAGTAAGCCAGTCGCAGCAAGACAAATACTGTATGATTCCACTTCTGTGACATTTCTCATATGACAGAATCAGATTCACAGAGACAGAAAGAATGGTGGCTGCTGGGAGGGGAAGGAGAAGGGGAAGTTGTTTACTAGGTGTAGAGTCTCAGATGAAAGGAATTCTGGAAGTGGTTGTATAACGTTGTGAATGTACTTAACACTAGTGAAAGGTACACTTGAAAATGGTTAAGATCGGGGAAGGGGGGGGGGCGCCTGGGTGGGTCGTCGGTTAAGCAGCTGACTCTTCTCAGGTCATGATCTCACAGTTTGTGAGTTTCAGCCCCGTGTCTGCTTGAGATTCTCTCTCTCCCTCTCTCTGCTCCTCCCCTTCTCAAAAAATCGCGTGCGCTCTCTCTCAAAATAAATAAACTACCTCTCACCCGTAGCAAGTATTCACTGGAAACCATTGGGTACAATGTGACCTCCCCTCTCTAGATCCAGTTAGAGAAGGGCACTCGACTCAAACTTGGCCAATGAGAAATTATTTTCTGTTGCCTTAAGAACACCATGTATCCTTAGACTCAAATCCTCCTTTCCTGCTTAAGCTAGCTCGAGATAGTTTCTGTTACTTTCAAGCCAGGAAACTTTCACCAACAGAACTATTCTAGGGCTGATTGTAAAATTCATCTCTAGGGGGGCACTCAATAAAAGGTAATAGCAGCTAGAAAAAAAATTCATCTCTGGGGGAAGGCTGCTCTTTTGAAAAACAGTTTAATGGGTCTTCTGGGTATATGAAAGTAGAGTACAAATCCATCCCGGAATGAAGCGGCTCAGAACAATTATGAACAAGTGCAACGCACAGTGATGTAAAGGAACAAGCGTATTGTGGGCAAGGCTGTCTTTACGTGCTGTTCCGTTCCGTTCGTTCGTTCCTTCCTTCCCTCTTTCCTTCCAAAAGTAATCTCTGTGCCCAGCATGGGGCTTGGACTCATGACCCTGAGATCAAGAGTCCCACGCCCTACTGACTGAACCAGCCAGGTACTCCGGTCTTTACCTTCTTAGATTAGCGCTGGAGACCAAAAGAGATGGGCCTCCAGGGAAGGCAAGCCTGGAGAAAAGAGGCTTGCAAGATGAGCTGGCCCATGGAAGACGGTAACTGAGTAGAGGATCCTCAATGTGGAGATATAACCAAAGAACTCCCAAGAGCAAATTATGCTATTTAGTTTTCAGATTTTCCTTGTGTTCTGATGAGGCTTCCGTTGAAAACTTTTTCACAGTCTTAACTGTGCTTTGGGAAAATAAGGAAGGAGCTATGCTCAAGTTCAAGGAGATATTTCTTGGAATGTGTATTGGCACAATTACTTTGGAAAACTCAGCCATGTCTTGTATACCCTCCAAGCCAACAATTCTACCCTCGAAAAATGTCCACACACATGATTCAGGAGACTGAAGCACGTTCACAGCAATGGATATAATGGGGGGTGCGGTTGGGGAGGAAAAATAATCTAAATGTTGGTGACAGGAAAATGGATGTATAAATCATGATAGATTCATATAATGGAATGCTACATGGCAGAGAAACGTAATTAATACAACAGAGATGGGCTGAAATCAATAAAAGGTATAATGCAGAATGGAAATAATTTTATCATGGAAAGACAAGCAAAAGCATATATGTAGTTTAGGAATATGTATGGTAATTAAAG
The DNA here is from genome assembly GCA_004024585.1 of Paradoxurus hermaphroditus. NCBI lineage: Eukaryota > Metazoa > Chordata > Mammalia > Carnivora > Viverridae > Paradoxurus > Paradoxurus hermaphroditus. The sequence continues at coordinate 18,608 of PITB01020810.1, read as the reverse complement.
AAAAGTTGAAATGGTTTTATTTTATTTTTTTAATGCTTATTTATTTTTTAGAGACGGAGAGGGACAGAGTATGAGCACTGGCGGGTCAGAGAGAGAGACACACACACAGAATCTGAAGCTGGCTCCAGGCTCCGAGCTGTCAGCACAGAGCCTGACGTGGCGCTGAAACTCACGAACCGTGAGATCATGCATGACCTGAGCCGAAGTTGGAGGCCCAACTAACTGCGCCACCCAGGCGCCCCAGGTGTTGAAATGGTTTTAAAAAGTTAGGATAGTAATTACCTTTGGGAAGAAGCAGGGAGAAGGTGGACCTAGGAGGAGCACACGGGAAGCTTCCATAGAACAGGTTAATGTTCTGTTTCGTAAGTTGGGTGCTAAAGGGGTGGCTCAGTCGGTCAAGCGTCTAACTCTCGGTTTCAGCTCCGGTCATGATTTCACGGTTCATGAGTTCTAGCTCCGCATTGGGATCTGCGCTGGCAGTGCAGAGCCTGCTTGGGATTCTGTCTCTCTCTCTCCGCCTCTCTCCTACTCATGCTGCCTCTCTCCTACTCATGCTGCCTCTCTCTCTCTCTCTCAAAATAAATAAATAAACCTAAATAAAAATAATAAATTGGGTGTTACATTTATGCACAGGTATTCATCTTATTATGTTTTATAACTTACATTAATGTATGTTCCTTTTTTTTTTTTTTAATTTGAGAGAGAGAGCAAGAGCGTGTGCAGGCAGAAGCAGGGGCTTCTGAGAGAAGGGAGAGAGGGAGACAGAGAATTCCAAGCAGGTTTTGCAATGTCAGCATGGAGCCGGACACGGGGCTTGAACTCATGAACTATGGAATCATGATCTGAGCCAAAATCAAGAGTCGGAGGCTTAACCCGCTGAGCCATCCATGAGCCCCTAATTTATATTCTTTTGTGCATGTCAGACTTTAAAAAAAAATGAAAGAATGAACTAATTGTTCAATTGCTCGGCAATGCTGATTCAAACTTCTACTGATAATGTATGAGAGTGCCAAGGAATTGTGATTTAATTTTTTTCTCTCCGCTTTGGGGATGGAGGGGAAGATATTCCCAGCCAACGGCTGTCTTGTGGGATGGTTATAAGCCAGGATACAATTTCCTCTGCTCTCAGGACACTGATAATCTCTGCCCAACTTCCGAAGGAACCCTAAACCAGTGGGGTAAGAAATGGTGGGGCCTTATACAGTTGACAGAGTTACTTATTTTACACTGTTGCAAAATAGAACAGTGCTTTATATTTAACCCGTTGCTGCAGCTGGCTTAATGTCCTTTTGACAATTCTATACAGTTTCCAAAGGTTGCAACATTTTCCATTCTTAGAAGCTAAGGGGAGGGGCAGTTCCTCTTCCCCTCTGCTTCCTTCCCACCCTCCATGCCTTCTTGGCCCTTGCTGTTCCCTATGCTAAAAGACCCTTCCCTGCTTACAACAGGACTGGTGGACTCCTGGCCCTCCCTTAAAAGTTTAAGTTCAGGGGCGCCTGGGTTGCTCATTCGGTTTAGCTATTGAGGACTCTGGATTTCAGCTCAGGTCATGAACTCATGGTTTGTCATATGGAGCCCCGCATTGGCGGTGTGGCGCCTGCTTGAGATTCTCACTTCCTCTCCTCTCTCTGCCTCTTCCCTACTCATGCTTTCTATCTCCCTCTCAAAATTAATGAATAAATTAAAAAAAATTAAGTTCAAGGGCTAACACCTCTTGAAAACTGTGTCCTCTCTTAGATTTCAGCTCTGAGGTTTCTGCGTAAGTTGCTCCGTCAAACCGCGGTTTCCGCAAAGATAAGATGAGTTCGAAGGTCTATGAGGATAGCGCAGAGGGTATAGAGCCCCCCAGGATGGAGCAGCCTAGTTCGAATCCCGGCCGCCCCGTCTCTCTGCGTGCGGATGTTAATCAGAGCTTTGGTTTCTTCAGTTTGACCAAGGGATGATTTGACTCCAAAAAGAAAATACTCGCGGCACCCGACCACTGGGGTGCACTAGGGGTCCCTGACCTTCCTTTGCGACCCTCAGGGCTGGACGGAGCCGCAAGGACCTCTCTTCTCGCAGCTCCGTGGCGGCTCTCACACCCGCACCAGGTGCGGCGGGGAAAGTCCTCCAACTGAGAGGAGGGGCCTGGAGGCCGGGCGGGGAGGAGAAAGCTTCGGCGGCGCTCTAGCCCGCCGGGACCACCGAGCGCTCACGTGGCGCTCCTGATTGGCTGAAGGCCGCCGCTCGCGCGCGCGTCTTCCGGACCACAGGGCCTGCTGGAAGACCCACGACTTCCGGCGAGAGGCGCAGTCGTCGCGCTCGTCGGGCCCAATGGCGGCCCCGCTGCTTCACACGCGGTTGCCCGGAGATGCGGCAGCCTCGGCCTCTGCAGTCAAGACGCTGGGCGCGTCGAGGACTGGGTGAGAGTCCGGGACGCTTTCTTCTGCGCATCTGGGATCAAAGCCCGGGACCGGGGTTAGGAAAGCGGATGCGAAAGGGCCTGGGGCCGAGCTGACGGAGTCCTGGGAGCAGCGGGTTAGAGGGTCATCTCAAGTTCTCGAGAGTGGGCCCGTGCCCTTAAGCGGGTAGTAAAAGTGGGAGAGGAGCTGGGAAAACGCATCCGTTCTCCGTTCCAGAGTCACCTTTTCTCCCCGGTGGGCTCCCGCTTAGCTCCCAGGGCTCGGTTACTACCTCATCCCTCCCCTTTTGTTCGCGCAGATTTGGAAAGAGTTCCCTTGGGCTCTTTGAATCATCAGGGGAATGCAGTCATTGATGGCAAACTGACTCCTAATTTTTTGTTGGTGTTTGAAACTTGTTTCCACATACACGTTTTCTTAGCAATGTATTTTCCTCCAGTTTTAAACCCGGTAACCCCCATGAAACATTTTGGGGTGCATCTTTGAGAGTCCTTAGTAGGATACTGGTGTGTTTATTTTATTTTATTTTTTTCTTTGCCTCTCCCCACTCCTCTGCTCTGTTTAAAGGAAGAAAACTTTGTAAAACACTTAGCATAACATCATTCACGGTGTTTATTAAGCACCTATATACTCTTGTGTTACACCCCGGAGACACCATCTCTGCTCTCAACAGAGCTTACGCTCTGAGGAGGGAAAAACAGTGAATAGGCCAACAAATCAAGGAAAAGGATGGTTTCAGGCAGTGCTGACCTGCTTGTGAAGAAATAAAACGGGGGCCGAGAGAGAGAGGATGGGTACTTTAACAGTCCCTCTGACATCTGAGCTTCAGTTCGAATGAAGGCGAGAATCCAGCTGAGTCCCGATCTGGAGGACGAGCGAGCGGCAGCAGAAATGGGAGTCATCTTGGCAGGTTTGAAGACTAGAAAGGACGCTACGGTCGCAGTGTATTACGTGGTTGGAGAGGAGGCCAGAGTAATGTAGGAGCTTGAAGACCGAGGCCGAGAGCTTGGATGTGTATTTTAAGTGAGGCGGGAAACCTTCGGAGAGTTTAACAGGGAGGGTAGGGGAGCAGGAGGTAATTTTGGGGAAGATCATTAGATCACTGAATGAAGAACATGGGAGGTTAGACTGGAAGCAGGGAGGCCAGTCAGGAGGCGTTAGTGAGAGTCCCGGTGAATGATGCTGGCTCAGTAAATGTTGGCTCTTCTGGTTTTTCTCGTTCTCTGTCCTGCACTTAATAGTATGATTCTCTTGGTTCTACAGGCTTTCAGATATGCTCACGTTAGAGAATGATTTCTTCAATTCTCCTCCAAGAAAAACCGTCCGGTTCGGTGGGACGGTGACAGAAGTCTTGTTGAAGTACAAAAAGGTAAGAGGAGACCCCACGAGGTTCCGTGTCTTTTTGCCCCCCTGGTGTAATTGCAATGTAATTGACGTAGGGAGGTTTGACTTTGGCGCGTCAGCATACAGTTGTAGCCATTATACGAAAGCCCAGTAGACGCAATGAGATGAGATTTAGATACCAATCTTGAAATCAAATATTTAATGACAGCATGATGCTGTCAGCTCAAAACTTGAGTAATAGCTTCTTTGCTGAGGTTTGTATCTTCAAATGTTTTATATACATAGCATCTTAAAAAAAAAAACTCTAGCAAGCGTTGGAATAAAAATCGTGAGATCAGAGTGTTTTATTTCTTTCTTTTTTTTTTTTTTAGCGTTTTTATTTTGTTTTCGAGAGACATAGAGACAGAGTGTGAGCAAGGGAAGGGCAGAGAGGGAGGGAGACACAGAATCCGAAGCAGGCTCCAGGCTCTGATGAGCCGTCAGCACAGGAGCCCGACAAGGGGCTCGAACTCACTGTGAGATCATGACCTGAGCCCAAGTCGGCTGCTTAACCGACTGAGCCACCCAGACGCCCCAGAGTGTTTTATTTCTTTTCTTTTCTTTTTTTAAAATTATTTTCAAACTGGTTTACAAGAGTGTTTTATTTCTGAAAGAATTACCTGAGCGTTGCTTTGGGACAGCACACCAGCTCTGGCAGTAGGGGTTGGTTGGTTGGTTTTTAGTTTGGGTTTATGGGCGTTGAGAAGTGCTCCCAGTGCTCGCTTCGGCAGCACGTGTACTAAAATAGAAGTGATTCTGTTACATCTCAGCGACGGAGGGAAGACACGAATGTTAGTTTTCGTCTCTGTAAGCATCTGGGTGCACACGTGTGAACGGAGGGCATCTCGTATCACACGTGGTATTCACACGTCCGGACACAAGCAGACCCGAACGCGAACAGCCTCTCAGGGGTCGTGTTCTCAAGCTGCCCAGCTCCGCTAACGTGAGTTTTTAGGTGCTCGTAGTTAGGATTTTGTAATCCACATTCGATGTGTGCGAGTTAGGCTCTTCCCTTTGTGTAACAGTTAGAAGCCCTGCCGCTGAGCTTTACTGGGAAACTGAAGCAAGCAAAACTTTTTTTTTTTCCTGTCCTTGTTTAGGGTGAAACACATGACTTTGAGTTGTTGAAGAACCAGCTGTCAGATCCAGACATAAAGGTAATTGCTCGTTCGCAGAGTCCCGGCCACTTGGTGCGGGTTGAGTGTGCGCGTCCGGGCCTCCTCCGTCGTCTAGAACTGGCTCGGTGCGATCCCTCACTTCAGTGCAGTGGTTCTCAGGCGAGAGCTCTTTGGCCCCCAGGGCGCATTTGGTGCCCATCTGGAGACATGTTTGGTCGTCACATCTGGGGGGGAGGGAAGCGTACTACTGGCGTCTGGGGAGCGGATGACAGCGATGCCGTGAATGCGCAGAGCAGCCCTCCACAACAAGGAATTGTCCTCAGCGACAGTCGTCCTCAGGTTGAGAATCCCTGCTTTATCTTTCCTTTCTTATTTTTTTAAATGTTCTTTTAGTTTTGAGAGAGAGAAAGAGAGAGCGAGTGTGGGAGGAGCAGAGGGAGAAAGAGGCACAGAATCTGAAGCGGGCTTCACGCTCTGAGTTTTCAGCCCGGAGCCCAGCGTGGGGCTCGACCTCACGAGCTGCAAGATCTTGACCTAATCTGAAGTCAGACGCTCACCCGACTGAGCCACCCAGGCGCCCCAGCTTTCCTAGATCCTCTTTTCTCTGCGCTGCGTGCGACTCTCATGTCTCTCCGATGCTAAAACAAAAACAGAAGATGACTTATCTTTGAAGCTACTACTCTTTTTGGCGCTTTAGGAAATGTTTCAGGAGGGATACCTTTCTCAATACGTGCTTGTCATGTAGTCACAACTCAGTAAATTTTATTTCCCTTACTGCCCAGTTTTGGAAAGCGTGGCCGCGGTAGTCAGATCGCCTGGGATAAAATCCTTACTCTGTTGTTTCCCAGTGTGTGGTCGTGGGCAACTTGTTTAACCTCTCTGCCTCTGTTTTCTTCTTTGGAAAGTCAGAAAAATAATAGCGGTATTTTAAATGTAGAGGTTTGAGAGGACCCAGTGGGTTACTACAGAAGCAGCCCTTGGAGCAGCCCTGACCCCACGGGCTTGGTAGCCGCTCGCTGTGGTTCCCGCTGACAGTGCGCACTTGCTGCTCGCCCGTGCGCGTTTAGATCCCCCGTGAGGTCCGCTGCTGGGGTTCCGAGGGCAGGTTACTAGTGGTTTCTTACGTGCTCCTTTCAGTGGGCGTTTTTTCAAGCCTCATACTAATTCCTTGTAGCAATTGACACTGTTGGCTGCCCACTCTTTTGATTCTAGTTGTTAGGTTTTATTTATTTATTTTGAAAGAGAGAGTGAGGGAAGAGCAGAGAGAGAGGGAGTCGGGGAGAGAGAATCCCAGGCAGGCTCTGATCCGTCAGCTTGGAGCCCGAGGTGGGGCTGGAACTTACAAACCACAGGTTCATGATCTAAGCGGAAATCAAGAGTCGGACGCCCAGCCGACTGAGCCACCCAGGCGCCCCTCGCTGCCCACTCCTTGCAGCATTTCCGGCGGTTTCCAGGAGCTTCCTGGCTTTCTATCCCTTCCGTCTAATCATTCTTGTGGCAGGTTCTTAAATTCGGTGTTGATTAGGTTTCCAAACTTGACCCTTTCCTCACTCTGAAGATTGTTCCTGTGTGATCTCCTCACGCCCTCTAGGCTTTGGAATTTGCCCGTGTCCTCGTAACCCCCAGCCATGTGTATAGAGCTCGGATGCCTCTTGCGGGCCCCAGACTGGTTTCTTACCTGCCAGCCCTTAAGTCACACTGGCGCCCCAAACTCAGGATCTTCTCTCTGCCACACCCCCTCCTCTGCAGCCTTCTTTTTGTGCTGAACTGATTTATTGCGTACCCAATTCTCGAGCTAGGAACCTTGGGGGCTTTCTCACCCCTGTATCCATTGATTTACTGGGGCCTTTGGAGAAAAAAAACACCCTTAAAGCCTTCTTGCATTGTTGGTGCTCTTTTGTCCGGAGTCTTCCCGTGATTCCTTAGGTTACCTACGTTCCACTTCTCTGTCTCACGTTACGCCCCTCCCACCCCAATTTTACCCTCCACAGTGCAGCCTACATCATCGCCAAAACAGGGCACTGTCCTGCCAGAAAACTTTACGTCTTTTGGAGAAAGAGCCAGCTTCTTAGCATGGTCTGCGACATTGTTTCTGCGTTCAGTCTCACTAGAGACTTTGTTCCAGGAATTTGCCACTTTTCATCTTTTTTTTTTTTTTTTTTTTTTTTAAGTAATCTCTGCAGCCAGCGTGGGGCATTTCTTCTTTTAATCTTTATCTCTTTGCATGCGCCTTTTCTTCCCGGCTGCAGAGGTCCTCTGTATCCACTGTATTCGCTATCTTTTTGACCGTGGACTCTGGCTACACGGCTCTCCTCCCTTACTGGCTTTGTGACTGAGGGCAGATTTACTGCACTTCCGTGCCTCAGTGCTCCCATCTCTACAATGGGAAACAGCGTTAGCACCCACTCGTGGAATGGTTGTAAGGATTAAACGACTTAATACATGTTAAAACGTTGGAGCAGTACCTGGCGTGGTAATTACTATATTAGGGTCCACTGTTACTATTACTTTATCTACTAACTCCTGCTCTTTGAGATCTAGCTGAAGTGTCCTCTTTAATGGAACTATCCTTGGCTCCCTCTAAGCACATAGGGGTTCGTTCACCCCGTTTCCCACCCTGCCAGCAGATCCTCCTAATTACAGATCTGGCTTGCAAGGACTTCGGTCACTTATCTGGCCCCTCCTCGATTCCCACATTCAGCCGTTGGCTTGCTTGCCGTAACCGTACTGCTTTGGGTTTTCTGAATACGTGCTTCTCCCTCCATGCGGACCGCAGCCACCTGGGAATACTCACCCGGTCTACAGGCGGCAGAAGCGGCCCTCGCGGCCCAGCTCTCCCTGAGCCTCGTGTTCTGCGGGACGTTCAGAGGACCCTTTGCTTCGTGTCCCACTGTACCTTTCTACCAGCGCTTCTCCTCGGTGTCTTGACCTACCAGGAAACGCATCAGTTGTGTCTGCGTTAGTTCGGAGAGTGTTGCAAGTAATTTGCTCCTACTAATGGTTCAGTACTAAAGCACCAAAGACTGCGAATAGTTTACTTTGAAAGATGGAGCAGTTTAAATGTTATCTTTATAATATTGTTGCACTTTTTTTTAGCCAAAAAGGGATAGAATAGAATTAACGTACTTTTATTTGCCTATAACTTAGCTTGTCTCCACTGACTCAGGCCTTGCTGAGCCACCATTAACTTATCCTTAGCGGTTGTGGACATATGAAATTACCAGCATGCAAGTGAGTTGTGATTTCCTTTATTTTACTGCTGGCTCACTTGGGGTTTCCCCAGGAACCAGCCTCAGTGGAGTTCGTCACACATAGCACGTGGAAGGCAGGCAGTGGCTGGATGAAGGTGGGGACGGGGGTGCGGTCCTTCTGCGTGGAACAAGGGATTGTGGGAGAGAGGACGGAGCATAGGCTTTGACCCAGACCGACAGCTTCGAGCCTGGTTCTTTATTAGCTTCTCGGATGGGCAGCTTGCTTATTCGTTCCCCTTCGTCTCAGTTTCCTCAGCTGTAAACTGGGAATAACGGGAGTCCGTTTTCAGCACTGTCAGGGCTGGTGAAGGATGCGCGGGGAGGGCGTTGAGCACCGTGCCTGGCACCTGGTGTCTTCTTACCAAGTGATACTTCGATCAGTAGTCTCTGTCGGTCCGACCCCGTCTGCTGTGGCGTGACAGTGTAGGTGCAGTGCCGTGCCTGTAACCATCTACGACTGTGAGCGGGGCGCCTGGGCGGCTCGGTCCGTTGGCTGTTTGACTTCAGCTCAGGTCACGATCTTGTGGTCTGTGGGTTCAAGCCCCACATTGGGCTCTGGGCTGACAGCTCAGAACCTGGAGCCTGCTTCGGATTCTGTGTCTCCCTCTCTCTCTGCCCCTCCCCCGCTCGCTCTCTATCATGAGAAGTACAATAGGGTCTGTTAATAGTCTATACCGTTACAGTTACAACACATTGCTTTTGTTTATTTATATGTCCCTTTCTTGTGCTTAGTCTTTATTTATTTATTTTTTTATGTTTATTGTTGAGTGAGACACAGAGCACAAACAAGGGAGGGCAGAGAGAGAGGGAGACACAGAATCCGAAGCAGGTTCCTGGCTCTAGGCTCAGAGCTGTCAGCACAGAGCCAAATGTGGGGTTCGAACCCACCAACTGTGAGATCATGGCCTGGGCTGAAATCAGATGCTTAACCGACTGAGCCACCCAGGCAGCCCTCTCGTACTAGTCTGAGCATCACCATTTGTTTGAAAATTGGAGGTTTTAGTTTTTTATGTATGTTGTGTATATGTATTAATACTAATGATATATTTTATATTTTTAATTTTTTTAATTTTTATTTTTACTCTTTTAGAGAGAGTGAGCAGGGTGCAAGTGAGCAAGGGGCAGAGAGAGAGAGAGAATCTCACAAGGGGCAGAGTGGGAGAGAGAGAAGAGGGGCTTACCCAAAGTGGGGCTTGAGCCCACCCATGGGACTCGAATTCATGAATCATGAGATCATGACCTGACCCAAGGTCAGATGCTTAACCAACTGAACCACCCACGTGCCCCAAAGCTTTTTATTTTTATGTGTTATTTTAAGTAGACTTTATGTGCAACATGGAGCTTGAACTCATATCCTTGAGATCAAGAGTTACCTGCTCTACCAGCTGAGCCAGCTAGGTGTCCCTATAGTTGATATTTTATATTTATCTAACTGATAGCATATTTTCTACATGGCTTGTTTTCTTTTTACTTAGAAGTTTTCCCCATGTCATTAAATGTTATTATGAACAGTAATTTTATTGCCTGAAAAATATTTTATGAAGTAATGGAACCATCATTTATATATAACATTTTTTTTAAATTGTTTATTTATTTTGATAGAGGGAGCATGCGCACAAGCAGGGGAGGGATAAGAGAAAGAGAGAGAGAATCCCAAGCAGGCTCTGTGCCATCAGCACAAAGCCTGACGGGGGCTCAGTCCCACAAATCGTGAGATCATGACCTGAGCTGGAATCAAGAGCCAGAAACTTATGTGACTGAGCCACCCAGGCCCCTGCATTACTTTTTTAAAACTGGAAAATGTAATGTCCTTCTGTTTTGAATTTTCATTCCAGTTTTGGCTTCAGTGCAAGGTTGTGACTTTTTTTCTCCTAATTTATTTATTTATTTTTAATTTTTTAATGTTTTCATTTTTTATTGAGAGACAGAGACAGAGCATGAGCATGGGAGGGGCAGAGAGAGAGGGAGACATAGAATCTGAAGCAGGCTTCAGACTCTCAGCTGTCAGCACAGAGCCCAGTGTGCGGCTCGAACTCACAAACTGTGAGATCTTGACCTGAGCTGAAGTCGGATGCTTAACCGACTGAGCCACCCCGGCGCCCCTTTTTCTCCTAATTTAAATACTGTTGGTCGATGTTCGGTGCAAGATCGGTATTATCTCTTCTGCTGTTTTAGAGGATTTGTGATTTTGAGAGCACTTTCCTTTGTTTACCTGAAGGACGACCAGATCATTAACTGGCTGTTAGAATTCCGCTCTTCCATCATGTACCTGACTAAAGACTTTGAGCAGCTTATCAATATTTTATTGGTAAGTTTACCATTTATTTCACTGACTAGTCCGTGATTTTAGTACTTTGAAAACAGAGTATGTTGTATCAGTAAAACGTTTTTTTTATCTTCCTCCTCCTCCCGCCTGTAGAGGTTGCAGTGGTTAAACAGGAGTCGGACGGTGGTGGAGGAGTATCTGGCTTTCCTCGGTAATCTTGTGTCCGCGCAGACGGTCTTTCTCAGACCCTGCCTCAGCATGATTGCTTCTCACTTTGTACCTCGTAAGTGGTTCTTGGCTCTCTCTGATTTTTCCTGAGTAGCTTGTTATTAACATACTACCTTCAGAATACTGTGGAGATTGTGCCAACGTGGGAAGTTCTGAGCTGCCTGTTGGCAGCACTTTTGGTACATGTCTGGTCTCTATAATGATGTCTCTAGAAGCATCTGGATATGTTGCTGTGGTTTTTTTTTTCTTAATGGGTTGTAATTCGCATTAACGAGATTTTGATGAAGTCTTAGAACTCAGAAACTTTTAGCTTTAACTATAAAGTTCCTTGACTTTTTTTTTTCCGGCTGTAAATTTAATCATCGTACTAAGTGTGGACAGTGGAAAAATCACTTTTTTGTGTAGCTTTTGATTGTTTAGGTGAGTGACAAAAAGACTAACGTATCTTGTTTTCCCCTCACAAAGCCCGAGTTGTCATTAAGGAAGGCGACGTAGATGTTTCGGATTCTGACGACGAAGATGATAGTAAGTAGAAAGAGGATCAAAGCAAGGGGAGCCTGGCCTTTGTCGTAGGTAGAGCAGGTGTGCTCCGTGGTGAAACACGGGGCGCCGCCCGCCGCCGGGTGCGGTGCTGACAGGCGGGGTGCAGCGCACGGCACCTGATGGAACCTTCCTGTTACCTTCAGCGTGAACCTGACCTCAGCTGCCCTCAGCGCTTTGCTTATTTAATTAATCCAGTTAGTCTCCGTTGATAGTTGGTGTTGGAGAAAAATCTTCAAATTAACATTTCGCTAATAAATGATTCTGTTTTGGTTAGTGGGTGTTTTTAGCTGAAAATAGATAACTTCTCAGTTTTCAGTTTTACTTTTATGCTCATACTCTCACTTTACTCCTTGTAGATCTTCCTGCCACTTTTGACACCTGTCACAGAGCTTTGCAAATAATAGCAAGATATGTCCCATCGTGAGTATCCTGTTGTTACTTTTTTTGGAATCGTGGTTTTTTCAGTCCCAAGAAAATGATAATCAGTTAGTAGGAAATTACTGCATTCATCGCATCAGAACTCCGGCTGCACGCCACGTGTTTCTGGAGCCTTTGTCAGCATCACATTCTGCAAAAAATAATGGCATTACAGTTCTCTCTTCGTTGTCTTTAATTATTTAAATTCTTTAAGAATTAATGTAGGAACTAATAACTTAATTTTATTTAAATTATTTAAAACTTGAACGCATAGTCTCCTCCAAAGTTCGTATAGTGGTGGTTGGAATTCTGGCTTTATCTTCAGCAGATACTCTGTCCAGGAAGTTTCAGCGCGCGGCCCCCGTGTGCCTGTGTCCTGGCATAACAATAAAAACTGCAGTTCTGATGTCGTTGATTACACGTTAATTTTTTAAAAATTAAAGTTCTAAGAGAAGCTTAGGTTTCTTTTAGGGGGAGTGGACTCTGTAAGTTCATTAATTGCTAACTTAAAAATTACTCAAGTTGGTAATTTTTTCTTGTTTTTAAAGTAATACATGTGCACGCAGTGGGAAACATTTTAAACATTTTAAGTTTTAAATGGAAACTATTGCTTTTGTACATGTAAGAATCCCCCTCCAACTTGCTATTGATACCAAAGTTAATGGAAGATTATTCTCCCCCAAGTTAGCGTAGGTTTTCTCTGAAGCTCTGCCTGCACGCTGTAGTTGTTGAGGGAGTTCATCACCGTTCGCCTTTTGCATCCGTATTTGGTCCAGTTAACATGGATCGGTTGATTTCCTTTTGTTTTTTTATTTTTTAATTAGGACACCATGGTTTCTTATGCCAATACTGGTGGAAAAATTTCCATTCGTTCGAAAATCAGAGAGAACATTGGTAAGAAATCTCCTCATGGGGGAAGTAATGGAAAAGTTATGAGTTACTTTTAGGTGATGTTAGGTGTTTTCCTTAGCAGTTGTCGCATAGTTGAAACGCAAGACTAAGAACGTAGCTCAGATTCACTGGCTCTCCAGTGCCTTTTTCCCTTATGCAAGTCAAGGGCAGAGTCCGTTTCAGAAATACCCTAATAGGCTTAATGGTTATACAGATAAAAATTACTAGAAGGTAATAGTTTATTATGTATTACCAATTGTAAACATGCTTCATTTGAACTTGAAGGCAGAACCTTCTATGGATGAATTCTTCTTAAGTCATTGTGTAATATTTAGATGGTCTTTGTTTTTCAGTAATGAGTAGTGGTTTCCTTCTAAGCATAGCTTATTTTTTTTCTAAATAAGGTTATTATAAGGGTTGCCTGGGTGGCTCTGTTGGTTAAATGTCTTACTCTTGATTTTGGCTTAGGTCATGATCTTGAGATCATGAGATCAATCCCTGAGTTGGGCTCCACACTAAGCGTGGAGCCTGCTCGAGGTTTTCTTTCTCCCTCCCCTTCTCACTTGTACACATGCGTGCATGCACTCATGCGCGCACGCTCTCTCTCTTTCTCTCTCTCAAAAAAAGTATTCTGTTAAATGAGGAGTTAATAAGTTTTGCTAATGCTCGTAATAGTCTCCTTCAAGCGGAATGTTATAAACCTTGCATCTCTTACTAATAAAGGTAAAAAAAAGTGCACAACAACACACTAGAAAACTGTGTTTAGCAGCATAAAATTTGTCTCAGGAACGCATGGTTCATTTAATAGCCGTTCAAATCTGTAACCGCCGTGTCAGTAGAGTAGATGATGCGACCACACGATCATCTCAGTAGATGCAGGAAATCATTTGACAGACACCAAAACCTTTTCATGACAAAAACAGAAGGAGACTGTTTCAGCCAGGAAAAGGGCGCCTATGAACACTCAGGTGATACCCCGCTTGGTGGAGAAGGACAGCAGGCTCTCCCTTCCCGTAAGGAACAAAAGAAGAATGTCTGCTTTTGCCCCTTTTTTAAAAGAAGGTTGTTTAATTTTATTTTTGAGAGAGACCACGACAGTGTGAGTGGGGGTGAGGCAGAAAGAGAAGGGGAGAGAGAGAATTCCAAGCAGGCTCTGCGCTGGCAGCACTGTGATCATGTGATCATGGCCTGAGCCAAAACCGAGAGTTGGATGTTTAGCCGACTGAGCCACCAAGGCGCCTCAAAGGTTACTTATTTTTGAGAGAGTGAGAGCATGAGAGGGGGAGGGTGGAGAGAGAGATAACACCCCAAGCATGCTCCACACCAGAACCCAGCTCGGGGCTTGAATCCATGGACTGTGGTGTCATGACTTTGCACCGAAATCAAGAATCAGATGCTCAACCGGCAGAGTCACCCAGGAGCCCTTGCTTTTGCCATTTTTGTTCAGCATGGCCTGGAGGTTCTAGCAAAGGCAGTTAGGCAAGGAAGGGAAAAGGCATCCAGACTGGAAAGGAGTAAACTGTCTCTATGTGTGATGCCATGATCTTTACATTTAGAAAAATCGTAAAGATTCCTCAAAAGCACTGTTAGAAGTAAAGTGAGTTCAGCTTGGTTATAGGATGTCAGATCAGTAACACACAAGCCAGTTGTACAAGACAGTTTAGTGGGGAAAAGAATAATCTTTTCCACAAGTGGTCTTGGGACCAGTGGAAATCTAATGCAAAGAATGGGGTAGAGCAGAGCCTCCCCCCCCCCCCACTGTAAACCAGATGAAGGAAAGACCTAAGTGTAAGCCAAAAACAGCTGTTCAAACACATAGGTGAACATTTTTCTGACCCGGAATGAGGTAGCAGTTTCTAGATAGGACGCCTGAAGCACATGCAGCCATGGAAAACCGGACAAGCTGGACTTGATTAAAATTAAACAGCTTGGCATCCTTTATTGGTCACCTTCAAGCAAGTGAAAACCGAACAGCGGGCTTGCAAATTACATACTGTCTCAAGGAGGAGATCTAGAATATGTGAAGAACTCTCGGGGCGCCCGGGTGGCTCAGTCGGTTGAGTGTCTGACTCTTGGTTCTGGCTCAGGTCATGATCTCTTGAATTGTGAGCTTGAGCCCTGCGTGGGGCTCTGCACGCCAGTGCTTGGGATTCCCTCTCTCCCTCTCTCTCTGCCCCTCCCTCGCTGGTGAGCGCTCTTTTTCTCAAAATAAATAAACTTAGAATATATAAAGAACTCAGTATCTCAATAATAAAAAAGCAAATAACCCAGTTTAAAAATGGGCAAAAGATCTGAATGGATATTTCTCCAGAATTCATAGACAGATGGACAGTGAGCATGCGAGAAGCTCTACATCACTGGCCGTCAGGGAAGCGCAAGTCAAGGTCGTAATGAAACCCCATTTCACACCCACTAGGATGGCAGTACTCGGACAGTAACAAGTAGTGGGGAGGCCGGGGAGAGGTCAGAGCCTCACCACGTTGCTGGTGACGGTGTCGACAGTAGGCGAAATGGCTCTGGAAAACCATCTTGGCAGTTGCTCAGAAAGGTTAAACGTTGCCACGTGATCCGGCATTTCCGCTGCGAAGTGTCCGTGTGAGAGAAGGAGAACGTGTGTCCACACAGCACTTCACGTGAATATTCAAAAGCGTCGTTATTCCTAGTAGTCGAAACATGGAAGTACGCAAATGTCGATGAGCGGATGAGTAAACCAATGTGGCGTTCTGTCCGGACGGTGGAATAGTTTTTGGTGAACCTCGGAGGCATGCTAAAACACCGCATAGTATGAGATTCTACTTAGGTGAAATGTCTAGAATACAGGCGACTCCATAGACAGAAGGGAGACCAGTGGTCACTTAGGGCACGGGGAGGTACATGACTGAAAGAGACAGTGGTGGGGCGCCTGGCTGGCTCAGTCAGGTAAGCAGCCGACTTCAGCTCGGGTCACGATCTCATGGTTCACGAGTTCAAGCCCCTCTCCGCTGTCAGCACAGAACCCTCTTCAGATCCTCTTCCCCCCTCCGTCTTTGCCCCTCCCCCTGCACATGTGCGTTCTCATTTTCTCCCTCTCTCAAAAATAAATAAACATTAAAAGAAGAGATACAGTGTTCCTTTTTAAGGTGATGAGAATGTTCTAAAATTGATTATGGGGACAGTTACACAACTGAATATGCTAAAAACTGTTGTACATTTTAAATGGGTGAATTGTGTATGAATTTAATCTCAACTTTTCTAAAAAAAGAAACCCTTAAAGTGTACAAATCACAAATTTAATTTACTGGGGGTGATTAATTATAGTGAACATTGTGTAGATAAACAGTATAGTTTATGTGTTGCTGGATAGTCTATTTTTCCTCTTTAATTGAAACTGGAGATTGTGGGACACCCGGGTGGCTCAGTTGGTTAAACGCCTGGCTCTTGGGTTTGGCTCAGGTCACCATCTTGCAGTTTGTGAGTTTGAGCCCCATGTCGGGCTCTGGGTGATTGCACGGAGCTGTTTGGGATTCTCTCTCTCTCCCTTTCTCTCTCTGCCTCTCCCCTGCTTGGTCGGTCTCTCTCAAATAAACTTAAAAAAAGAAACTAAAGATAGTGTAATTGATGTTTTGCTTACCTAATTATGAAACATTTATTCTCTGTTGAAATGTTTTGTCTTTTTATGTTTTAGGAATGTTATGTTCATAACTTGTTAAGGATTAGTGTATATTTTCCAACCTTGAGGCATGAAATTCTCGAGCTTGTGATTGAAAAGTTACTCAAGTTGGATGTAAGTATCTGGTAATCTGTTTTTCTAATTGATTTGTATTTGTAAATACACGTAGTCATAGCATGTGAGGCAGTAATAGCCACAGTGGGGAAGAGTCCACCTTTCCACCTTAGATTCATTTCTTTGAGCGCTTCTTAAGCTTGACGGACGTGCTGGTGGTTCTAGACAGCCGCATCCTGTGGCTGGGGAACAAGGCATTAATTAGATGGTCACGCACATGGGGAAGTACAGTTGAGGGGCGCCCGGGTGGCTCAGTCGGTTAAGCATCCGACTTTGACTCAGGTCATGATCTCGAAGTTCGTGGGTTCAAGCCCCACATCGGGCTCTGTGCTGACGCTCAGAGCCTGGAGCCTGTTAGGATTCTGTGTTTCCTCCTCTCTCTGTTCCTCCCCTGAGTGCGTGCGTGCGCGCGCGCGCGCGCTGTCTCTCTCTCTCTCTCTCTCTCTCTTTCTTTTTCTCTCTCTCTCTCTCTCTCTCTTTCTTTCTCTCTCTCTCTCTTTCTCTCTCTCTCTCTCTCTCTCTCTCAGGAATAAACCAACATTAAAAAAAAATTTAAAAAAAGAAGGTACGGTTGAGGTAAATGCCGTCACTGGAGTACGTGTGTCGTTACGTGCTGGAGAACCCGATGTGATGTGCCGGGTCAGGAAGGCGTTCCTAAGGAAATAACGTTGAATTCTTTATACGCTTTTTAAAAAAGGCCTGCAGTAGGGTGCAGAGGGAGTAAGTGAAAGTGGTGGGTTCTGGTGACGTCAGGGAGGAATGGTGGTCCTTGAGACTGGAGTGGAAGTAGAGACTTAGAGGGAAGAGAAAGGTCACTCCCCGTGGAACAGAGTCCGGCGCGGCCACTGGTGGCGGGGAGGACAGTCAGGCGGAGGTCGCGAGAGGCAGAGTTCTCCTGCGGCTGGGTCGGGGTGCAGCTGGGCAGCCAGATGGCGAGCACTCGGCAAGCAGTGGCGGCTGCCACTAGGGGACGGAGGGCAGACCTGTGTGGTGACGCCATGTAGGACAGGAGAGAGCGGCTGCGATCGGATGTGGGAGGGAAACCAGGTGTGGATCCCAGGATGGATCTGGAAGCCGGAAGGATTCGGTCGGCAGCGTGAGCTGTGGTCGGCTTTTTTTGAGGAGGATGAGCGAAATGGAGGTGCTTGGATTGGCGATTTAGGAGGCAGTCTGCTGTCGTGTCCCTGGAGGGGACAGAGCGTGGACGGTTGGCAGTGGGGCTGTTGGAGGCCTGGGTGAGGGTGTGCGGAGGGGATGGAGCAGGGCCGAGGGGAGACCCTAGGGTCGGGGAGACCTGAGGTTTGTGGACCAGGAGCTGTGAGCGATGGAGGAGAGCAGCAGTATCGTGAGCAGAACGAGGCAGCGACGTGTGGCAGGCCTGGCAGGAGCCGGAGGGTGGGGGCGCTGGCGCGGCGCTCGCCGGGAGGGAGGCCTGTGGGGCCAGCTGCGAGTGTAATCTGTGAAGTCTTCTCTGGTCCACACTTCGAGAACGTTTTAGAGTACACTTAGAAGGGCAGTCACGTGTGATGGTAGAAGGGGCAGTATTTGAATGATGTGTTAAGCTAGGTATCCGGAGGGTCAGGTACCAGAATGAATACTCAGTAATTCAGATTCGACTTGCACCTTGTCATTTTCCTGCTCAGTCGATTGAGGATAAGCTTTTACGTACGATGCGTATGTGAGCGTTGTGCGCAGGCCGAGTCCGGACGAATGTCGAGTGTGTCGAAGTTGATGGAGACCAGCACACGACACTTCCTGATGATTGTGTGCAGTTACGCGGAGGGCGGGTTTCATCTGCAGTCCCGGAAGTTCCCCGGGGCCCAGCCCAGCGCGCGGGTTTGCGCCGTGCTCGTGCGCTGTTCCGGTGCCGGGACGGGTGCGCGTGTGGGCGCTCGAAGCGTGTAAGCCCAGTCCCCAGACCGTGCAGTAGCCGCGTCCTCAGTGTCCACCCCCCCTCTGTGCCGTAGGTGAGCGCACCCCGGCAGGACGTCGAGGACGCTGAAGAAGCGGCCACGCAGCCCGGCGGCGGGACAGACGCGGCAGACGGGCTCTTCAGCATGGTCAGCGCTCGCTCACGAGAGGCCTTCTTTCCGGGGGGCGGGCGGGGCGGCTGAAACGGTAGCTCACAGTTCAGCAGACTTGAAAAATGATTTTTTTTTTTTGAGGGAGAGAGCGCAAGTTGGGGAGGGGCAGAGAGAGGGAGAGAGAGAATCCCCAGCAGCTCCACACTCAGTGCAGAGCCTGACGCGGGGCTCAGTCTCACGAACTGAGCTGAGATCAAGAGTCGGACGCCTGACCGACTGAGCCGCCCAGGCGTGATCGAAGGGATCCTTAAATGAGTAGCTGCTG